>VDFB02064356.1:0-77475 GCA_007258455.2 Sequoia sempervirens
ATAGTGGAGGAATGGCGGGACATTTTGTTCAGGATAAGACCATTGCCATTATCAGTGAGCATTAGTATTGGCCTCAGTTGTCACAGGATGTGAAGAAGTTTGTACAAAGCTGCAAGGTATGTCAGATGGCTAAAGGAGTGAGCCAGAATACAGGCTTATATAAGCCCTTACCTGTACTGGAGAGGCCATGGGAAGTATGGACTTTGTTCTTGGCTTTTCCCAAGGACAATGAGGAATGATTTAGTCTTTGTGGTGGTTGATAGGTTTTCGAAGATGACACATTTCATTCCATGTCAGAAGACCCATGATGCAGTCCACATTGCTGACTTGTTCTTCAAAGAGGTGGTGAGGCTACATGGTCTGCCAAAGAGTATTGTTTCAGATCATGTCACCAAATTTGTGGGGTACTTTTGGAGGACCTTGTGGAAGAAGCTAAAGATAGAGTTGAAGTTCAGTTCTTCACACCGTCCACAAATAGATGGGTAGATAAAAGGTTGTTAACAGGAGTCTGGGTAACCTACTGAGATGTTTGGTAGGAGATAAACCCAAGGGATGAGACTTGATCTTACCCCAGGCAGAATTTTCTTACAACAATTCTGTCAACAGAAGCACTGGTACATCACCATTCCAGATTGTGTATGGAGGTAGGCCCAGAACAACTCCAAAATTGAGGAAGATGGACCAAGAGAAGAAAATAAGTGCTAAAGCTGAAGATTTTGCAGAGCACATAAATAATATACATGAGAAGGTACGAGAACACATTAATAAGATGAATATGCAATATAAGGCTAAGGAAAATCAGAAAAGGAGGAATAAGGAGTTTCAGACTGGCGATGAAGTAATGGTCCACTTGAGGAAAGAAAGGTTTCTTGTGGGAACCTATAATAAATTGAAGATGAAGAAATTCGGTCTCTGTAATATTTTGAAGAAGCATGATTCAGGGAATGCATATGAGGTAGAGTTGTCTAATGGAATCAACATTTCCCCTGTGTTCAACATTTCATATTTGACAGAGTATCATGAAGGTGGAATAGAGGAAGCACCAGCAATAGGGCAATATGGCATTCTAGCATCTACTTCAGAAAGGGAGGAGATTGAAGCAATCTTGGATAGTCATGTGGGAAGGAGTACCAGAAATAGACAGTATGAAGAATATCTAGTGAAATGGAGAGGAAGGCCTATGGAAGATTCATCTTGGCTATCTAAGGCAGTAGTTAACCGGTTGGGTTTTCCTCAGCCATCTGAGATGTGATGGGTCACTTCTCAAATTACCCTGGGTGTCTGATGCAGGAGCATCCAATGGTGTAAGGGAAATCTTGCATCACCCAAAATAGTTAAATTTCAAGTTTCGATTTCGATGTTTTACATTTTTGGATGCCCTTTTCATAATGAAATTCTAATTTATAGTTTTTATTTTCTATTCACGGGAAAGATATTGCGGTTTAGTTTCCCAGTTTACACGAAAATCTTCGAGTTAGATTTGAGGCACTTAGAGTTCCTGGATCGCACAAAACTTGCAAAATTCATAGCAAATTTTCAAGGTGTTATTGACTTTGAGACCTTTCCAACAGTTCAACGTTTTCGAATCAAGTCTCGGATCAAAAGTTATGCCCCGGGAAGTTGGCGCACTTTCTAGAAGATACAATTGCAAATGTTCTTTTGAAATTTGAACTTCAAATTGTAATTTTTCGGCGCCAAACTGCCTAAACTCAAATTTTAATGTTGTTTGGCTCCAAACTAAAGAGGAGCTCTATTTATGGGCGGTTTCTAATTTTTGGGTAACTTTTTGGGGACAAGCTCGCACATTGTGAAAGGGTGATTCTGTAGCTTTCTGTAACTTGCATGTGTTGTAGAACTTGGGGATTTGAGATCCTATGCATGTAAGAAGCTCCATTTTTTGAATAATAAAATTATTCTCTTATTTGTGTGTTATTTTCTAAGTCTTAGGCTCCACCCTCATCATGATGAATGGAAAAAATGATATGTTGCAACTCACCAAACGCTAGGAATAAAGTGCTACAAACATGTATGAGATGGTTCCATTGGATTTGTATCTTGAATCTTGCTTGAATGTTGTAGATCTTGAATTGAATTCTTGCTTGAATCATGAAACCCTACATCACAATTGTTAGCTCAAAAATAAACATGATGCATGATGACTTTGACATGATGCCTGATACTTGAATAATGCTCCAAAACACTTGATAATTAGCTCTTGAATGCTCTTGTAGTCTCTTGAATGATCTTGTGAACTCAAATTTTCTATAAGGATGCTTATTCAACTTGCTAGCTCACTTGATGGCTTATTAGGAGAAAAATGAGCAAAATAACCTTGTATTTATACTTGTTTAAATGCCAAATTTCTCGAAATTACAACATTACAAGCCAACATTAGATCTACGAGAATAAAATTCCACCAAGAATTTGAATTTAATTTAGGTCTAAGCTAAGTGGGACTCATATGCTAGAAGTGGCATATGAGTCCCATTAGGCTAAGATTATGACACATTTTTCAAGAAATGCTTAGATTTATGTGAAATTCAGATAAGGGCCTCGAAACTTAGGTGGGACCCATACACCCAAGGTGGCGTATGAGTCTCGAATCACTAAATATGGGCCATACAATCCAAAAAACACCTGAATTATGATTGGATGTTGGTTTATGTTGGGATTAATCTCATAAAAATGCATTAGTTAAGGCTTGTGGATGCAAAATAAGGCAAAATAATGCATAAAGAAGCCCAATTAATAATAAAAACCCTAGATTAGTGAGAAATTGTTAGGATACACTTTATAATGCCTTAAATAAGGCACAACTAAGTCCATTTAGTTTACAAGGGCCCAAGACCTAATGTGAATGTGTTAAACACATTACAACACTAAATCAAGGCAACATTAAGTTCAATTTAATAAGGAGGGTCTAAACAAGCATTAAAATGTTGAGGGATACCTTTTCCATTGCCACAAATATATATCATATTTATATTTCCACATATTTAGGTATGTCAAAGTGCATAAAAGGCTTATGAAAGATGTATGAATTCTTGGAAATGTTTTTGAAACTTAGCAAATGTATTGATAAAGCATGAATTGATAAAGGAAAAACTAGCCATTATCTAGACCCATCAAGTGTTGTTACTTCAAAAATATAGAAAGCTTCAAGAAAGTTGTAGAGCCAAATAAAAGTCATAACACAGGAATTTGAGAGAGAGAGAGGGGAAAAGCTTCTTTTCACAAAATAGAAAGTTGCGAATTTTTTCCAACAAGAAAGAAATGAAATCCTTCTTTGGAAAAATATTTTATCAAAAAAATTATTATAATTTTTGCAAAAACCATGAAGTCACTAAATGGTATGCTAAAAAATTATACTAATATTGAGTGGAAAGCTAAATAAAAACATGCTTTCAAAGAAATTAAAATGTCTATTATAGAAGCACCTATCTTGGTTATTCCAAATTATACAAATCCTTTCTACATATACTATTTTGCATTTGAGCATTTGTGTGTAGCTATTTTAACATAGCAAGGAGAAATAAGGGATGAAAGACTAATTTCATTCATGAGCTCCCATGTCAATAATGAAAAAGTGAGGTACCCTTTTGTAGAAAAAAAAATATTCACAATGGTAAGAGTATTAATCTAAATTTAGGCAATACATCCTATGGAGAAAACTATTTTTGTTGTAATAGATACTTTTATTAAGTCACTTATAATTCAAAGTGAACTCGATGAAAGATGGGGTAATTTGATGGACATACTATAGGAATTTGATCTTAAACTCCATCCTATGAAATTAGTTAGAGGACAGGGTTTTTCCCAAATTTTGGCAAAGTTTGACACACAAGTCAGCTACCAATAGTATACAATAAGTATAATAACAAAAAATAAATGATATAAGGATTTTTTTCTATCTTTTGAACAACCAATGTCTAACTTACTTGAATTCTATACACAGAAGAAAATTAAGCTTGAAGAGCACTAACTATATGATAAAATCAAGAGTTTTGTATAGACAAAACTTTAAACGCATCTACCTAAGATATTTAAATCATGCTAAGGTGCATTATGCTCTAGTATAATTTCACAAACAATATGGTATAGGTAATGACTCTAGAAATGCTACAACCTGTCAAACTCTTTGAGCTAGTACTATTGGACTCATATATTTGAAGCTACTAATTAACATGTTCAAACTACCATATATGCTAGATTGATATGACAAGAGAGAATCATCCCACTATACTACTACAACCTGTATATGAGATAAGACCATTCATCCAATGGGGCTTGGACTTTAGTGACCTACAATTAAACTAAATGCTTATGTAGTTCATAATTTTATTATAATAGCTACTATTGACTACTACACACATTGGATTAAAGCACAATCCTACAAGAATTCCACTATGAAAATGGTGATTAGGTTTCATGAAGAAAACATCATCACAAGGTTTGGAATTCTATTTTCTTTGGTATGTGACAGGGCCCCACCTTTTCTTCTATGCTCTTGATGTAATAGACTTATGAACATGGAAATGTTTTGAATTTTTCATTAAATTATTATCCACAAGGTAATGGGGTAGTAGAATCCACTAATAAAAATCATGCCAGTAAAAATCTATTAGAAAAGAATCCTAGGGATTGGTATACTAATCTTAAATTTTCCTTAAATAGGAAGATTGAGCCCAAATTAAGTCTTCCATTGACACCTCACCTTGGACCCATTATGTAAAAAAGTATAATAACTAGATTTATTAATAACATTTTTTTCCAGAAATTCTACATACTAACTAGATTTATGTTAACATTATTTATATGATATATTAAATTATGTGTATTTATTTGTATGATCACTGGATTGACACCAACATCATTTATGACTCTAATAACAAGCACAGTCAAGTCTGTTTGGATGCCAAGTTCAATCTTCAAGCATAAAGTGTATAATTTGAAATTAACTCTTTCAATTGGAGAATAGAATATAAGGTTTTTAAAGTTTATAATCAGAAGGTTTATGAGATAGTAGACTTTGTTGTTTTGTTTTGTGAAGTGTTGATTTTTTCTATTCAATTTTACAATGAACTCTCCTATTATCTCCACCTTCTCCTTAATAAATTAAGAGAATATGTTGCTTCTTTATTTATGTACTTGATCCATATGTCTTTCTATGCACTACAATCTTGAATAAAACATATTTCTATTTCCACTACTCCACTATGTAAAATACTCAAACCCTCTCTTCACAAACCTCTTTTTAGCATTTTTCATTGCCTGATTCACACCAAAGATAATGTGAGTTAGTCCCATATGGTTGAAGTTGGAATTTTCCAAAAGAGAAGATATGATACAAAGTTCTCTTAATGTAGGTAGGCCATGGTTCTTGCATCTTGTACATACTTTATTTATTTTAAATGGTTCCTATGTATTCCATTGCAATATATAATATCAAGTGGGATAATTTTAGGATGGTATGATATTTAATTACAATCTAATTAAATACTAGTATTACATCTCTAACTATATTGGAATGGGTACTTAGATGTCCATGTAGTTGAGAGATATTATTATTTTACTATCATTCTCCCAGTTGACTAGGAGTATCAGTTGCAGTGACATTCAAGAATGAGGTCAAGCATGATGGTGGTAGTTACAAGTCATTTTGAAGATATGTACACCATTTTTTGAATCATAGGAGCTAGGTGAGAGAGTGGATCATCTTTAAATTTTTTAGGTGGCACCTGTGTAAGTTGGTGGAGTCTAATGCAAGTGTCATTCTTGGTAAATGTGGTTATTGATTGCTAATGGTCAAAGATGTTATAGTAATTGTTATTTTGTATTTTCAATGATTCTTTCCTTGAGTGGGGTGTGGGATTTTTGTAAGATACCATGGTTTTGGTGGTACATTATTTTGGAAAATTATTTTGGTTCCCCTCTCCTATTTCTCTATAAATATAAAACATGAGATAGAAATTTTATATGGGTTATTTTATAGCTACAAAGCTACCAAAAAAATGCTTTTATATTGAAAGGATAATTTTGTTGATTATATACTCACAATTCAAAGATTACTACAATCTTGCTCTCTTTTTAGTGGTGTTTTTTAAGTGTTTCTCTATGTACATATAGTGTTAAGTGTCATATTCTAAAAATATCAAAACATTGCTACTAAAAAAAGGACAACTAAAGTAACAAGAGTTGGATTTCTAGAAAGCTCTGACACTAGTAGTCTTTGAAAATAATCAATAACCAATAACTATACGAAACAAAATACTTGCATATATAATACCAAAGAAATTAGATGCTCGGGAAATTGTTGGAACAAGATGACATGAAGAAATTGAAGAATGAATGAGCTATAGACACTCTTTGACTTTGAAATCTATAGCCACAAGTGAATCTCACTTAAAAATGCAAGCCCCATATTGCACAAGGATGGTTTGGTAGATGAAGATCCATCTACTACATTCATGGCATCTTAGAGTAGATAGAGTGTTCAAGATCAACATAATATGTTTAAATATTCTTTGGTGTCTTTTTTCTACATTTAGAACTCAATGTTACACACACCCTTTCTTATGTCATAGATTCTAACTTTTTGTGAACCTTGTTGCACTTTCAACAAGTTTACAAATTTGCAAACTTGTTGCCACCATGAACTTGATCACTTTTCCACTTTTTTCCTTTCTTTATTTCTCTCCATCTTTTATCTTTGTCATGCTTTTGATGACTTTACAAACATTACCATCATTTTTTACACTTTTCACTAACTCAGGAACCTATCACATTTCCACACATTTGGTGAACTAGTGAACCTTGGTGTCTAATCACAATTTTCATGAACTGGTAAACCTTAAGAACTTTGTCATGCTTTTTTCTAGTTTGTGAACTTATGAACCTTGCAACACACTAAAGTGACTACCATTTTCTCTCCTTGTTGCAATTTTAATTTTTTTCACAAACTTAAGAACTATTTCGTGCACTTTTCTCAAGTTTACAAACCTAAGGAAAGTGCGACATGTTGAACTTATCCTTCCTTGGCCATTTGTAACTTAATTTTCCTTCAATCTTCCCTTCTTGAATGTTCACACCTTTTGTGAACCAATGAACCTTTTACAATTTTCGTAGGTTTGTGAACTTATAAAGGTCCTTGTGAACCTATAAGAAGTGTGGCATATTGAACTCTTGAAAACTTCACACATTTTGCATGCTATGGTTTTAGAAAAAATTGTGAACCTACAAACTTCCCAACCTTGTGAACACTCAAGAAATTGAAAGCATAATTTTTTTAATCATTTGAATATTTAAAAATAATAATTTAATAATTTTAATTATAAATTCATATATTTATCATTTAATCATTAAAAAGAAAAATATTACATAAATAGAATTAAAATAATATAATCTTAAAATAATAATTAAGAAATAGCTTGAGGGTTAAGTTTACAATTATAATTATATAGTTTTTAATTAAATTTTAAAGATCAGGATTATATTTAATTAAAAAATATTTAATTAATTTAAGTAAGATTTAATTTTATAGAATTAGAATTAAAATTTAAATTATATAATAATTTAATTTTAGGTTAGAATATATATATTACATTATTTTATATATTATATAAATATATTTTACACACATAATGCTATAAATTATACATTATACCAGTAAGATTATATAATTGAACATAAACATGTCACAACCTAAGTATTCTATATATATAAAGTAGATTAATGTGCATCACACTAAAAATCTAAAGCACTTTGAAATTTTTGACACATATGAAAAGTTGGAGAGCCATAATTCATTATGAAGCTTCTAAAAATGACAACACCCATTATAATAGCAACATGACTATTTTGAAAACAAACAATATAGTTTTGCAGTTAGTAAACATTAATTATGGTCAAATTTTAAAGTGCTTAATGTATATGTTTCAACTATTGCGCCTAACAATAATAATCATCTAAATTTATTTTCTACTAATTAAATCTTCAAATTAATCAAAATCACCATACAATCCACAAATGACAATCGAGTGTTGTTCCCTCTCACAACCAAACCTTTCTCCACTATTCCATACTCTTCCCTGCCACGTTGAACTCCTCTTAGTGAAGCCACATTGTGAAAGGAAGGAAAATAAAGCAAATGGAAGCAGGCTGAGCGTGGGGAAGGTGAATCACTTTGTCTTGGAGCCAAAAGCATACAATGATTTACAGAATGAATGAATGAATGATTTTTAATGATGTCCACAAGACCATCAGTCTATGAGACCCAGAATCGACTTTTTAACCATTTTAAAGTTCTTTTCAATGTCAGCTCTCCTATTATGAATCTTATAGAGAAGCCATGAAAATGAAGATGGAACCACTTTGTAAGAAAGCCAGAAAAATGTGAAGGGTGGAGCCGGCTGGGCTTAAATATCACACACTAAGCTTTTGAGCGCTTAGGTGGCTGTGGGCCCATTACTTTGTGTGACATCCATTCCCGTCCATTTCTGTTCAGAAAATTATCCCCGTTAACGTTTGAATTTGAACGCTATTCCCGCGCGGTTGATCTCCTAAAACAAAGCGCTTGGCAAATGGCAATCTTATGCCGCTGTCATGGAATAACTAGCCGCCGAGGTATTTTCACAGGGTTTCTTGCTTTATGGAAATGATTTCTGCAGTGGACAGAAGACATGGCATTTTCACGATGCAGTTGATCCAACAGGCATATTTCCATCCCGATCACTTTTATTTCCCAGTGTAGTCCCGCCTGTGCCAAAATGGGAGCTTTGGAACAGGGTATGAATGTCCATCAAAGTATAATGGAAGGGCGATTATAGTCAAATGTCACAATTGAAAATGTTCTGGTAGAAGTGTATGCAAAATGTGGAAGCATAGACAAGGAACATGAATTGTTTGACCGATGCCTCAACGAAATCTGGTCTCATGGAGTGCTATGATTGCAGGATATGCACAAAATGCATTTGTTGAAAATGATTTACAAACTTTCAACCAAATGCGATTGGCTGGTTTAAATCCACACTCTGCAACCCTTTCCAACATCCTCCCAGCCTGTGCGAAAATGGGAGCTTTGGAACAGGGTATGGACATCCAACGCAGTAGAGGAGTTTTGTCAGATGTTGTTGCTGGAATTTCCCTGGTAGACATGTATGCAAAATGTGTAAGCTTAGACAAGGCACGCGAACTATTTGACAAAATGCCAAAATTATAGGATATGAAAAATGTGTAAGCTTAGACAAGGCAAGTGAACTGTTTGACAGAATGCCTCAAAGAAATATGTTCTCATTGAATGCCCTGATTACAGTATATTGAAAAAATGGATTGAAAATCTCTTCTTAGGTTCACGAAGTGCTAAAACATCCAATGATGGGTTGTAAAAACTCACCAAATTTTTGAGTATCTTAAATATCTACAATTTTTTTATTCAACAATATGAATCTAGTTTCAATGTCAGAATAATATCAATAGAAGGAAACAGAACATTTAAATCCATCTAGAGGAAGAGTACTCACACTTGCAAGAGCAATGCTATCAACAATTACTTCCGTGCCTATCATGTTCTTATTCCAAATGTAATATTGTCCCATGGCCTTGGTAAGTTCCTTGTCACTAATGAGGATATAGATATTGCACAAAAACATGGAAGAGATGTCGATATTGACATCGGGTCAAATAAATCCTTTTATGAGATCCATACCAAACATTTCTAAAATGACAACCATGATATCACCACCTTGGAAAAAGGAAACATTTTCTAAATCTAACTTCATTGATCTCCACAAGGATGTCGATTTACTATAATTCACAACCAAAGTGAATGAGCAACTCCATTGTGACTTTTTTAGTATCACAAAGAGCCTAGAAAGGAGAGAGATTGAAATAAATAATTATCATATAGCTAGCAAGTGAGAAACATTTGGCAAAAAATAATGAGGCCAAAACCCTCCTGAACTAAACCAAATGTGTGGGAAGTATCACTCCAACATAGGAATTGATTAACCTACATGACAACAAGGAATGCTCATAGAAGGTGGAATGATTGTACCAACATCAAGATTAAATGTGATATTGGTCTCATATATCAATAAGGCTAGGCCGGTGTTGTTCTCAGGGGCGTTGGAGCTAGTGCTGGCGTCGGGGCTAGGGCTGGTGCTGGCGTCGGGGCTGGTACTGGTGCTGGCATTGGGGCTGGAGCTAGTGTTGGCATCGGGGCTGGTGCTAGCGCTGGCGTCGGGGCTGGATCTGGTAAGAGTGTCAAGGGTGTTGGCTCGTCTGTGTGTGCATCTAAATCATACATGAATATTAGGCAGAGTTTTGGTGGTTTCATCCCTGTGAAAAACACCATCATAGTGAAGCTTAAGGATGAGTTAGTAGGAGAAATAAGTGATAGTGAAGCAGAGCTTTCTGTTCAAGGGGTGATCTATCGGTTTAGGGGCTTTTGGCCAAGCCTTCCTCAGCTGCACTCTTGGATCACCATTGAATGGGAGCCCCTCATCATTGGTAAAGTTCATATCTTCCCAATGGCCAAAGGTTTTTTTGTTGCTAAGTTTGATAATACCTTAGAGACACAATCTTGTGTGATAATTTCTTCAGCTGGGAGGACAAATACCTTATGATGATTAAACCTTGGCACTCCAATTTTAACCCAGCTTCTGAAACCTTCAATAGAATCCCGATTTGGGTATGTTTGCCTAATCTGCCTCTTCACCTTTGGAATGACTCTCTCCTGGAGGAGGTTGGGGAAGCTCTAGGTGATTTCTTACTTGTGGACAATGAATCTTCTCATCTTTTTCACTCTACCTTTGCCCGAATACTTGTTGAAATTGATGTCTCAAAAAGACTGCCCACTGAGATTCTCTTAAAATCTTCTAGGGGGTCTTGGATCCAATTGTTGGATTATGAGGGGGTCCCTTTCCGTTGTAGAAGATGCTTCAAAACTGGACATGCTACTGCGCAATGCGGATTCGAGAAAAAGACAAAGACAACTACTTGGTGGAATGGCGCTTCTCAACAACATTACACGGTTGAGAAGAAATCTGATTAGCTAAGGAACTTCTTTGAGGTGGTGGTTTCTGACTCACAAGTTGCTGGGGCTTCTGATTCACAAGCTGCTGGGGTTTCGACATCCTCCGCTGGGGGAGCTACCATGATAAATCATATTGAGCAAACAATTAGACCGGTTTCTGTTTCTGGTGATGGTGCTTTGTTTCCCATCTCTGGCAACTCTCCGGTCATTTCCACACCTGTTCAGGAGAACTATGATGTTACCTATAGGGCTGTGGATTTTCATCCTCAGGAAAATGATGGGTTGGCTTGGCAGGCTAAGGCAACACAAGTTGAAGAAGGCTGGATTATTGTTACTGGAAAAAATTCTAAACCCTCTGGGCCTTCTTTCAATATGACTCTTCGCTCCAACAAGCAAAACTCTAATTGTAAAACCTTATGGTGTTTGTTTGGGAGCTGGTTTTTTGTTGACTGCAGGCTGTCTTTTCTGCAGTCTGGTCTTTTTGACTGTTTTCAACAGTTTGCTTTTTGGCTGTAAAGGGTTTCGGGTCCCTTCAAAATCTGTTTTCCCCAATATCAAAAACAAAACATTTATTCAAAGTGATGTTTAATCTTCAATTAATTGCCCTTGATTATTATCATGTTAGTGTTAATGATTTAAAAAATAAGAAACCAAGCAAATCAGCTTCAACTTCTACTTCATTCTAAGATCAATTTCCTCAAATTATCATTGAAGCCAATTTTTTCTAGGATGAACCTCCAATTACTTCATCATAAGATTCGGTATATTAAGCTTGATTAGATCATTCTTTTTTATTTGCATTGGAAATTGGGCGATTGCTTTCATGTCTAGTGTTGATACCTTCAATGATGGATCTTTCCAAGATTGAGTGATTGCTTCCATGTCTAGTGTTTGACTTCACTTACAAGGAACCAAATTGATCTCTTCCTTAGTGAAAGGTGCCATTAAGATTTGACTATCTTTATTTGTGATAATGAATGAAATGAACTATAAAAAGTATATTTTCTCCTACAAGCTTGAATCCTCCTCATCTCCAAGTAGTTCACTAAAAAAGAAGATTGATTCAACCTTAATGATTTTAGGATCAATAAGATATTCTCCTCTATGAGACTTGATAGAAGTGATTTTTGTAGCTTCTTCTTTCCCTAGTTAAGTTGTGAAAATGTTTTATGTTCTTTTTGAACCTTAACTAGCTACTAAATTTCTCAAGATTATTGCCTCTAGATTTTATTTTTCTTTGCTCGTACATCTATTAGTTTTGAGAGATATATTTCCTCCATGAATTGATCCTAGTTCATTCCTCTAACTGTGATTAATTCATTGAGAATGTTTTGATCTATTTCAATCCTTTCCTTAGACTCAATAGAATATTCTTGAAAAGGTATATTATTGTTCCAATCTTTGTGGATATTTTAGGACTACAAGTTTTTTCTAGAGCATACATCTTGGTGCTTCTTAATTTTAGAAGCTCACTTCCTTGATGTTTTACAATATCTATGAAGGATTTATCTAAAAACTACATATTTTTAAAGATGAAGGTGCATTTGGGGTTTACATGGTCTTCCATGCCTTGTAAAGTCAACAAAAAGTGATCTAAACCCAAGCATATGACTATAAATTCATATTTCATGGAATCATTATACTCAAGTCATTTGGGAAAGATAAAAAAATATATCCTATCTCTTTACTATTTTTCTTTAACCTATCCTTTTGTTTTTCCACGTGAGTGTTCCATTCCTAGATGTTAAATCTAAGAGTGTATTCATCTAGATAAAGGAACTAAAATCAATTTGTGACTGCATGGACCTTGTTATACCTCCTTGTTTATCATTTGAGGCTAATATTATAGTAAAATATTCACTTACCATGTATAATTAACTTATGATGGGTTTTATGGTTCATAATAAATTATCTCCCATAGCTATCTCCTAAGAGTGGGGAAATTAAGTCCATATATGGTGAAAATAAAAAAATTATAGTTTGGAGATAATGATAGTTAATTAAAAGAGTTTCCAATTGGTTATTTGGTTTAACCTACCTATTTTGATAAAAAATTAAAACTAGCAAAGGCACCTTTTTCTTTGATAGATGAGGCATTCATTCATGCTAATGTTGTGATAGCTTATTTTCCTCTTTAGAATAGATTTTAGTTTTTTGTAAAAATATGGTGCCTAGTTTATATATATCTAGTAAATGCTTTACATAAGTGGTTTTTTGATACAATCATGGTCAAACTTGGGCCCAATTTAGGAATATTCAACCGTCTAGATTAACATCAAAATCCACACACAACACAAAGATCTCATAAAAAACAACAAATTCATATTAATTAAAGTTTACATGATTATCACCATGACTACAACTTCTCACTTTTTTGTAATGGGATCTCTTACATGCTAGGTCATATCCATTTCATTACACTTACTATATGAGAATTCAAACATAGATTAAACTAAAATATAGCCTCATAAACACTAGTCTAATTACCTCCACTATGTTGTATTCGTATTTCCCTTCGTAATGCAGTGCTCCACTTCATACTCCTTGTTTTCTTCTCACGATCTTTATCTGAGAACTTATAGTCTCACCCTACTTATTTTTTACTTCTCAACTTCTTCCATTACCTCTTCACGTACTTTTCTTTGATACAAAACTCAATATATATAACATCCACATTTTTTTCTAATGATTTGTGTTGGCCATAAGATGAAACAAATTCTAATCCCACATGTAACATGTCATTAACCATAAATAAAAAAAATTATAAATTCAAGTGGTTAAATGGTGGATAAACATCCTCATGGTGCTCAATACTCATTTTCAATGGTTCAATACATCCTTACAAAAATTGTTTTATTGGTGCAAACTCTAAATATCTTGCCACACATGAAAATAATCCTAATTGTTCACAACTATCCACCTATTAGACACTCATGTGCACATTTAATATCTTTTTCTCACCTAATTATTGATAGACATTAACATGAAACTCAAAAATAAAAATTTGACTAATCCCAAAACTTTGAAAGCCAATTTAATAAATTTATTCATCACAAGCTACTATCTACAAACTAATAGAGAAATAACTAACTAAACTAAATCACATTTCTAGAATGGTGCAAGATTACCACACTACCTAGGGATGTCCTACCTCACACACTTGGAGTTGATAAAAAATGAGCCTCATTTTCTAATACAAGCTACCCCTACCTAGGAATTCCAACCTGCCACTTCATCAACTTGTTCTTTCCACATCTTGTAGTAGTATTTGGCATTCAATCCTATCAATCATCTTCTTCATTATCTTTCTTTTTCTTGTATTTCATCACAATCTTCTTTATCCATCACATCTAGTAGACTCCATTTTGGTTACACATACTCTTATATTATTACATTCTTTACTATTGCATGTTCCTAAATAAAACTCATTATCATTTTATTAACTACCATGTCCTTTGGTTGAGACTTCTATCCCCACATTCCCAAGTTATCTATAGTACTTATTTTGTATTTGCATTGTTTTTTGGTCATCCAACAATAACAAATTTGCTGGAATCAATGCATATCACTCCTTTCCAATACACACCCTTGCATCACTATAAAATCATCCCTCACTTACCCTCAGGGACATCAACTCATATCTTTAGACATATTTTTGTCTAGTGTATGTTTTATCCCTCTCATCATACACCTACATGTCATACACATGACACAAATCCATCAATACAATGTTACATAAAACATCATCATAATATGCTCCTATGTTGAACCTCACTAAACGCTTTTCTTATAGTACCTTATCTCACTACTGCAACCATTCAATATTATATGGGTGTGACTGCTTCATCCACCTTAAAGCCAAAACTTTTCTACTATTTCTATAGACATCAAATTATCCATATTCACTCTTCTTCCATTCTACCTCTTTTCTTCTTCCATTCTACCTTTTTTCTTACCTTCATTCAATCCAAACCATAGTATATATAGCATCAAAAAATTCCAATTTGATTTGTACTAGTCACAACATAGCACAAAGCCTAATACCACATGTAATGTGTCATTAACTAAAAATAATATAATTACAAATTCAAAGGGTTAACTAAATAATGGAGAAAACTCCATATGGTGCTCAACACTTGTCCTCAAGGATTCTATAAATCTTTATCTTCTATTAGTCTAAACTTTAAATCACTTGCCACACATGAAAATAATCCCAACTATGCACATTTTTCCACCCAATAGATGCTCTCAAGCTAGTTTATTGTCTTTTTCTCATTAAATTATTCTCAAAATTTAACATGACACTTTAAAAAATAATAACTTAAACTATTCCCAAAATTATAAAAGCCAATTTTCAAGTTCTAGTGAAATGTGGTAGCTTTCTTCATCATAGATTGCTAACTACAACAAACAAACAAACAAACAATTGAACTCAAGTAAAAAAATCCACTTTTTCATAATGATTCAAGATTACCATATTGCCTCATGCTCTTGCATTATTTTTGTTTGGGGTCATTGAGGCTTGGATAACATTCCAAGTTAATATTGTCATTGTAGTGGTGGGGGTGCTTGCCCCTACTTTGTTCTTTGTTTATCAAAATTTACTTTAGATTTAGAACTATATTTGATCACTTCAATTGTGACTCCTTGTTCATTATCTTAAAACTCATTCTTATTTTGGGGCTGTAGTTAGCTTTGGCCTTCTATGTCACATATTATGGTATTGATAAAAAACCATTGAGACCAATAAATTTGCTTCTTCATCTTGTACATTCAGGTCTTCCTCACATGCTTCTAAGCCACTGGACCTATTTTCTAATGATTGATTTTTAGGTCAAGAGGAATTTCCTTAATTTTTCCACCAAACTAGAAGAGAAAGTCATCTTAGTGGAAATAGATCAACTAGATTTGATAGGGTAGTTATAATATCCCCATTTCCTTTAATATTGTGTTGGGATTCTTTATTTAAAGATTCCTTTTCTGAGCTAATGATTTTCTAACCCATTTCATAATAATTTGTGGGATATCCTATCTATATGTTTTGTGTAATGAATTTTTAATTTATAAGTTACCTACAAAATATTGTATTAACCTAGTTCCTATCAACAAATTCTAGCTCCTTAAATTATATTCTAGTAGAATTACATTTAATAAGGGTTTGGACAAATATCTTCTTATATGTGCCCCAACATAAACACTAGAATCTCCCTACATAATTAATTCATCTAAGATTTCAAAAATTTAAAGTGAGTTTCCAATCTACTCTAGGATTGTGTGATACAACTATTCTTCAAGAAGACAATAAATTCTAACACCTCCATTGTTATCATTTAGGAACACGAGTTATATTAACTAAAATTTGATTTAAAATTAAGAACATTCAACTAGGTGAAATTTGAGTACGTGGCACATTGTGATAAAGGAAATGAGTAGCACTAGTCTATGGTCTAGATTTTTAACTTGAAACACATGAAAGTGGCTTATATTTATTAAATTTTAAAATGATGTGAAATAATTGAATGTAAATTTTTTAATTGTTTATACATGTTTTATTTAAATTTTAAATAAAAATATTAGTTGTTTTCAAAACTTGACACTTTTCTTTAATTATTTTAAAAAGTTCAAAATATGATATCATCTCAAGAAATATTCTCTCCTATAGGGCATCATATTTTTTTATTTTTATTTTTAAAATAGTATTTGATTAGATAAAAGGCGAGAGATCATTGATAATAAATATATTAATAGAAGTGACAATGGGAATATATAGTTAAATGTAGTGGTTAGATGACCAAGTTTGAGAGAGAGAGAGGGCCAATTGAGGAAGAAGTTGAAGCATTGGTATTTAGTTGAGGAGAGATCAATTTCAAAGTGGACATGGAGGAAGGAAAATTAGTAGGGGGTCAAGAAGGAACATGCCAAAACATGAATTCAAGTGTCCTAAAAGCCTCTAAGACCCTAGTTGACAAAGAATCCCCGGGCTAGCCACTGTGAGATGTAGGGCATGCATGAAAACTACTATAAAATTGCTAGTCAAACTAGTCCACATAGTATTGAAAACATGAGAAGCTACATGAAAATTGTTTATCATTTCACAAGGGAATAAATCCCCTAGTTTGAGGCTCAACCATTATATAGTCATAGGCAATGAAAACTTGACTATAGAGAGTTGATTGTAGTAGAAAATCTTGAATGTGTAAACAATTATATTTGTGAAGTATATATCCTACACCAAGTCCATATAGTTAGAGCGTAAATTATAGATGATACCAAAGTAGTAAAGTATCAAGTGGTTCCATCTTGAAGATCATCACCTAAAATAGCTTTGAAGGCTCTTTTCAACATGGGGATAGTCCATAGAGAAAATGTATATGCTAGTAAGTTGGAGTCAATTGGACCTACAATGAGTGGTTAGGTTTCTTAAAGAAGCACATAAATCCTTCTATATATTTCCATCTCACCCCTTCTAATAGGATATAGAGAAGAAGAGGAGTAGGATGACAATTGAAATAGTAAGAGACCATAAATAGGAATGTGTCAATGATTAGACAAAGGAGGTGAGTAAAGGGAAAAATATCATTCATATTTACTATTGACTTAGAGGTAAGTTGTAGTGTTAATATACAGAATAAAATCTTAAATAGAAGAACTTTAGATGAAAAGTGGATTTAAAAACTAGCTTCCCATGATTGTTTACCATGTGGAGTTATAGGGTGAGTAAATGAATCATTTGGATGCGAAGATTTAAATGTTGCATAAACTTTAGCAATTAATGAAAGGTACATGAAATCAAACTATGTGATCATTATGAAAAGATATTTTAAAATGTTGATACTCTATTTTCGAAGATGAGTCATAGACCAAAGTATGTTCAATTTGGTTAATTCTCATACTGGCTAGAATATGGGTAGCTTGATTTTCTTCTCTATAATAACGGTTGAATTCATATGAGGAAAATTCATGAGTATGTTGTGTATATGAGGCAAAAAATCATTTTAATTTGAGAAAGAAATTGGCCTTATATTTGGGCACTAATGACCTACTTGTAGAGAAAATATAAAAAAAATATTATTAATAAAAAAGAATAATTATTTTTTTAGAAACTATGCCTTTAGATCTACAAAAGTCTATTTTTTTGTTTCTCAAAAATGCTATTAATGTGAGTAGAAGTGGATGTAATGCTGCATTTTTCAAATAATTTCAAAATTATTGTAATTTGACACCAAACACTACTACATTTTTTTGGTATTAAATACCTCTTTCCAAAAATATTATGACTAGATCTATATTAGATATATATTTTTTTGGTTGAATCTAATATTTGGATAGAAATATTATTATCAAATCTATTTTAGAAAAAATGAATCCAACTAGATTGCATCATTGATGATATACCAAATTGTATTGAGAATGTGCCTTGATAGTTTTTAGTTTCCTACCAATAACATTATAGTGTGATGTTTTGAGTTGGAACTAGTTAAGTCACATAAATGATGTGCTAGAATGAGGAATAATTTTGTATGATTTTTTTTTTTGAAAATATATCATAATGTGACAAAAATTTAGAATTTCACCAAATCATAAATTCTTTATTAGTCTCTTCATATAATGACTAGTTTGAGGATAATGACCTCGTACAATAGAAAGTTTATTCAAGATCCAAAACTTGGTTTTGTCATTATTTAATGTTTGTAATGTATCCTATATTGCATGATAGAATATTATGTCTTAATTCTCCCTAATTGCTCATTTATCTCAATTTTTGTAATTATAAATAGAGGCGAGGATTAGATTTTTTCTTTAGTGTTATCTTTCACTAGATTAATTACTTGGAGATCTATTAGGGTCTTTTCACAATAAAAGAATAATATAAAGATTACATCTGGATAAGAGAATAAATTATCATAATAGTTCGGTATAAAGACAATATGCTAAAACATGAAGGAACATTAAGTTACCATTATAAACATATAAACCAAAAAATAGTAAAAATATTAAATAATAAATGCCACTCCCTACAAACACCACAACCATAACCAA
Organism: Sequoia sempervirens; assembly: GCA_007258455.2. Taxonomy (NCBI): domain Eukaryota; kingdom Viridiplantae; phylum Streptophyta; class Pinopsida; order Cupressales; family Cupressaceae; genus Sequoia; species Sequoia sempervirens. Next base: position 19,073 of record VDFB02064356.1, read on the forward strand.
CAACATCATAAATAACAAGGTAATCAACATATTGCCCAATTCCATTGAAATCTTGATTTCTCTACCACATTGTAATCCACTAGGTATTCAACCTCTATTGCATTAGGGTTATGTTTTGGATCCATCAAGACAGTGCCAACTTTGGGATCAAGTGACGGGAACCTACTTCATGATATAAATCCTTCCTATGCTAAGCTTTATGTATCTTATATGCAAAAATTATTAGAATTGTGAAGTTGCTAGAGACCTCTACATGACACTAACTATGAACCACCATGAAAGTGTCAACACCTTCCCTACATCTACACAAAAATCATGAAGAAATAGAAAATTGCAATGCACTAGATTCAATTCTTCATTGTCCATAGGTATAAATCCTAAAGGAACTAAATGAACGTCCTTAACACCATCACTAATAATTTTCTTCCATGTTTACCACAACCTCTTCCTTAAACTTCAACACCTCCATATCCTTGAAATGTGTAGGAAATAGAAAGCATATAATCTATAAACTCTAAGCCACATTGGTGATAGCTACTACCAATCACTATAAATTCCTCCCTTATACAAGCCTTATAATGTAAGGGACATGAATCCAAACTAGTGCCACCTGGAAAATTAATTTAAAAAAACTTAAGGCAACTATTTCATTACAAGTGAAGGTTTAAAGCAATCTCTTATCCATGAGTTGAGCTCTTCTTAAAGGATCCCTTTCCTTCTAATGTTGATGCTTGATTATCATGGTGGTCATTAAACTATAGACCAACCAAAGGATAAAAACATAAATTGCACCAAAATACCACCCTATGAAAATTTACCAGTAATAAGACATAATAGTCAAAAGCCACCACATTATGTGAATTTAACAATGTTTTCATTCACACTACATAAATGTAGGGAGATGCTTTATTGTATTGAGTATAGTTCATTAACAACAACAAAACATCTACATTTTTTACATTTTTCTTAGTACATCACAAAGATATAGTATTTCACTATAGAGATTATATATTGCCATGCAAGGAAAACTAAAAAAAGAATAAAAAGCTAGAGATATTATCTAATAGGTCCACTCATCTAGTAAGTCAGGCAAATGCATTGTTGTATTATCATAGTAGGCCAAGATTAATATTAACTATTTAAAATACCTCAACTCAAAATCATATCATACTACCAAACATAAATAGAAATACAACAACAAAAGACACAACTACCAAACATAATATCCTTGTGGAGATCAATGAAGTTAGATTTAGAAAAAGTTTTCTTCTTTCAAGGTGGTGATATCATGGTTGTCATTTTAGAAATGTTTGGTATGGATCTCATAAAAGGATTTATTTAACCCAATGTCAATATCGACATCTCTTCCATGTTTTTGTGTAATATCTATACCCTCATTAGTGACAAGGAACTTACCAAGGCTATGGGACAATATTACATTTGGAATAAGAGCATGATAGGCACAAAATTAATTGTTCATAGCATTGCTCTTGCAAGTGTGAATACTCTTCCTCTGGATGGATTTAAATGTTGTGTTTCCTTTGATTGATATTATTCTGACATTGAAACTAGATTCATAGTGTTGAATAAAAAAATTATAGATATTTAAGATCTCAAAAATTTGGTGAGTTTTTACAACCCATCATTGGATGTTTAGCACTCTGTGAACACAAGAAGAGATCTTCAATCCATTTTGTCAATATACTGTAATCAGGGGGCATTCGATGAGAACATATTTCTTTGAGGCATTCTATCAAATAGTTCACTTGCCTTGTCTAAGCTTACACATTTTGCATATCCTACAATTATGGCATTTTGTCAAATAGTTCACGTTCCTTGTCTAAGCTTACACATTTTGCATACATGTCTACTAGGGCAGTTCTAGCAACACCATATGGCAAAACTCCTCTACCGTGATGGATGTCCATACCCTGTTCCAAAGCTCCCATTTTTGCACAGGCTGGAAGGATGCTGGCAAGGGTTGCGGAGTGTGGATTTAAACTAGCCAATCGCATTTGGTTGAAAGTTTGTAAATCATTTTCAACAAATGCATTTTGTGCATATCCTCCAATCATAGCACTCCATGAGACCATATTTAATGAAGGCGCAACCCGAGACACAAAAGATAACCCACAAACAAGAGAATAATTTTATTATTCAGAAAATGGAGCTTTTTACATGTAGAGGATCTCAAATCCCCAAGTTCTACAACACATGCAAGTTACAGAAAGCTACAACATAACCCTTTCGCAATATGCAAGCTTGTCCCCAAAAAGTTACCTAAAAATATTAGAAACCCGCCCATAAATAGAGCTCATCTTTAGTTTGGAGCCAAAACAACATTAAAATTTGAGTTTAGGCAGTTTGGCACCGAAAATTACAACTTGAAGTTCAAATGTCAAAAGAACATTTGCAATTTTATCTTCTAGAAAGTGCGCCAACTTCCCAGGGCCATAACTTTTGATTTGAGGCTCCGATTCGTGAACCGTTTGAACTATTGGAAAGGTCTCGAAGTTAAGAACGCGCTTGAAATTTCTATGCTAATTTTGGAAAGTTTCAGGGTCATTCTGAAAGCTCTAAGTGCCTCAAATCCAACTTGAAATATTTTCAGGTGTAAATTTGGGAAACTAAAACTGCAATATCTTTCAACCCAGGAATAGAAAATAAAAACCATAAATTGGGAATTTCATTATGACGAAAAGTGTATCCAAAAATGTGAAAACATCTGAAAAATGATAAACTTGAAATTTAACTATTTTTGGGTGATGCAAGATTGCCCTTACACCATTGGATGCTCCTGCATCAGACACCCAGGGTAATTTGAGAAGTGACCCCGTCACGTCTCAGATGGTTGAGGAAAACCCAACCGGTCAACCGCTGCCTTAGATAGCCAGGATGAATCTTCCAATGGCCTTCCTCTCATTTCTACCACAAATTCTTCATACTGCCTATTTTTGGTACTCCTTCCCACATGACTATCCAAGATTTCCTCAATCTCATCCTTTTCTAAAGTAGATGTTGGAATCCCACACTTTTCCATCATTGGTACTTCCTCTGTGCACCTTCATGATACTCTGTCAAATCTAAAATGTTGAACATAGGGGAAATGTTGAATCCATCCGGCAACTCTACCTCACATGCATTCCCTAAATCCTTCTTTAAAATTTTATAGGGACCGAACTTTAATCTTCAATTTGTTATATGTTCCCAGAAACCTTTCTTTCCTCAAGTGGACCATCCCTTCATCATAATTTGAAACTCCTTATACCTTCACTTCTTATTTGCCTAGCCTTATCATATTCATCCTTGTTAATATGTTCTCTTACTGCTCTCATATCACTTAATATGTTCACACAAAATCTTTATTTTTCCAGCATATTTTTCTTCTCTTGGTCATCTTCCTCGAGGTGTTGTTCTGAATGCCTCACACAATCTAGAATGGTGATCTACAGGTCTTCTAATGTGAATTGTTTGTAAGAAAAAATTCTGCTGGGGTAAAGATCAAGTCCATCCCTTGGGTTTATCATACCAAACATCATAGTAGGTTACCCAAACTCCTAACCAACAACCTGTCTATCTATTTGTGGATGGTGTGCAGAAAACTGAACTCAACTCTTGTGTCTTGACTTCTTCCACAAAGGTCCTCCAAAATCCCTAGAATTTGGTGTCATGGTCAAATAATACCTCTTTGGCAAATACATGTAGCCTCACCACATTTTTGAAACAAGTTAGCAATATTGAATTTTATAATCATGGATTAGATAAATGTGTGCATCTTGAAAACCTATCAACCTACAAAGTGAATCATTTTCCCTCATTGTGTCTTGGCAAACCAAGGGCAAGGTCATGCCTCTCCTCCCACAGCCTCTCTGGTATAGGTAAGGGCTAATATAAGCCTGTATTTTGGCTCACTCCTTTAGCCATCTGACATACCCTGCAACTTTGTACAAACTTCTTCACATCCTGTGACAATTGAGACCAATAATAATGCTACTGATAATGTGATGGTGCTATCTGACCAAGAATATCACCATTCATCTGGTATCAGCTACTCCTTTATGATTTCTCCTCATGGAGCTTTCCTTGGGATACACAATTGACTTCCCACTTAAATAACATGCCATCTTGGATTTAAGAAATCAGCCACCTTGTCTGACTCACTTTATGTAATAGGTTCCTTGCAAGCTTTTCAAGCCTTTGCAAAATTAAGATCTTCTGCATACAGTGTCTTGAGTTCATTGAACCCAACCACTTCAATCTGCATCTTTGTCATCAATGTATGCCTCCTACTTAAGGCATCTACAACCCTATTTGACTTCCCACTCCTATGTTTCGAAACAAAGGTATAACTCTGCAAAAACTCTACCCATTTCATATGCCTCTGATTTAATTTCATGACTATTTAAGACGTACCGAAGCATTGATGATTAATATATATGGGAACAAATTCTAGCCAAATGACGATAAATATTGAACAACTTTGTGCTTGAACTGTTACATAAAATTCCCTAATCATATACATAATACTTTCTCTTGGCATCGTTGACACTTTCGAAGAATAAGCAATGGAGCTTACACTTCTGAAACCATTGCTTGCTCCAGTAACTTTGATACTATCACAAATCACACGAACACCTTGTTTATGAAATCACCGGAGTTGAGAATAGGTTTGCTACGTCACCTTCTTCAACGGTTCAAAATTTTCTGCTCCGGTCTCCGTTGCTTTCTATCCCTCTCATTTGAACTTCGGTGGGGTCCCACCAGGCCCTTCTTGAAGTTTCAATAGTTTTCTAAAACCAGCCGACAATGGAAGATCTCACCTGTTAGCGGTTCTTGGGGTAGAGCCATTCGAATAGCCTTCACCTTCTGCGGGTCATCTCAGGATTCTGTTGAGACAACAAACCTGGTACCTCAACTCCCTCTTAAAACGCACTTCAGTTAATCAACAATTTCTCTTAACTTCAAAGGGCTCTACGAATATGCATGGATGCTCTCCGATATCTTATTGAAAATCAAAATATCATCTAAATGCACAATAACAAAACTTCCCAGAAATTCTTTTAGTACATCGTTCATGAGCCACATGAATGTGCTCGGTGCATTGGTTAGCCCAAAGGCATGACTAACCACTCATACAAACCCTCTTTGGTCTTGGTCTTTCATCTCCTCTTGGTCAGGATGCGGTGATATCACTCTTGAGATCAATCTTTGTGTCTTGCGGCTCCATCAAATGGTCCGATGGGTCATCAATCTTGAAATCTGCCCTTAATTGTTATCTTGTTTATGGCTCGAGAATCTGTACACATCCTCCACTCCCCATCCTTCTTTGGTGCTAGTACTGCAGGTACTGCACATGGACTCAAACTCTCCTGTATCAAAACCTTTCTCAACAACTCTTGAACTTGTCTATTCAACTCCTCATTTTCTGCTGGAGTCATTCTATGAGCTACCTTATTTGGAAAACTGGCTCCAAGAATCAAGTCAATCTGATGACTGATCTTCCTTATTAGTGGTAAACCCTCCAGGCACGTGCCGAAACAATATCTTGAGCTGTCAACATCCACAAAATAACTTGGAACCTTCTCTATCCTCCTTACTCATCTAGGAATCGAAATACCTGATACATATGCATGCTCCGTAGCCATACCTTCTAGAGTTTCTCTTCCATCTATAACAGATTCTAGCACTCTTGCATACCTTTTCTTTGGTCTCCTTTAGGTGTCGACTTATGGCAATTGCAATCCTTTGTCAAGAATAGTGTTTTGCGTAGCCATCATGCTAAACCTATTGAACTGCCGGTATCCCAACAACATGTGACATGCATTACATAGGAGTTGATATCGCCAGGAAGTACCCTATCATGGTAGCTCAGATCTTGAACTTACTGGGCACTACTCATTGGCAAAGGCTTTGTGGATAACTGCGCAGCCGGGGACTCTGGATGGGGTGCCTTTCCATCTTTAGCTTCAACTTTTGCCCGATACATCCTCCTACGACACTAGATTATCAGTTATACGGAGTCAATAATGGCTTATCCTGTTTTCTTCACGCACGCAGCAATGAAAGCAGTTCTTCCTACCGATTACGGTTCCTTTTCTTGAGTCCTTTAGAATCTCTAATCACTAGGGGTTTCTCCACTGACATCATCTAAATGTTGATTGGGCCTCCTCTGCATCGCCAACCTTCCATGACCTTGACCTTTTTTAACCTTCGCGCGGTGTTGTGGAATTCATAGGCTCGATGCCCTTCTTCACCACACTCGAAACACGTTCCTTTGAAACCACCTCTTCCGGATCCTTGTCCATATCTCCCTCTCCTCTACCTCTTTGATCACCACTATTTTGATCAGAGGGCAGTAGAAGTTTTCATTCCTTTGGCTTCGACTGGTACCACATCTTCACTTTTCTTTTCATCATCATTTCACGAAGGTCTTCCATTGCCCCTTCCGCTTTGACCTCCTCATCCTTTTTGCTTGCCATCAAATCTTTTGTTCAGCTTCTCTTCCACCTTCAAAGCAAACTGATACACATCCTCAATGGTGGTCATTCTGACTAGGCTTAACTCCTCCTGAATACTCGGTCGCAACCCATTAAGATATCGAGCTACCTTCTCCTTATTGGCCTCTGTGTGACCCGTTCTGATGATTATCTTGTGAAAATCTTCAGTATATTCTTTCACATATTTTCTTCCTTGCTTCAACCCTTGTAATTTCTTCAATAGATCTAACTTGTAGTCCACTGGTATGAACTGCTTCTTCAATTTCTCTACCATGCGATCCCATCTGGTGATCTTGACTTTTCCTCTTCGATTTCTTTCCAATTGGACCTATTTCCACCAAATACTGGCATGGCCCTTCAACTTCATTTCACAAACTTAACTTGATCTGGTTCCTCTATTTCCTCATACTCAAGATATTCTTCTAGCTCGTTGATCTAGTCGATCAACTCTTATGGGTTCAGACTTCTAGAATAACTAGGGACTTCTGCTCTGGGTCTTTTCTCAATCTTCGAAATGGACCTTATTAGCCGCATTTGGTCATGATCAATTGCTTCTTCTTCCTCTTCTACATTTGATCCTTCTTCCTCTCCTTCATCCTCACTTTCCTCCCTTGGGTTTAACCCTCTTCTCAACTGCTCTTGTAATGCATTAATCTGTCTCTGGAGGGCTGCCAGTGCATCTCTTCCACCAGCATTTCTGCCGCCTCGACCACCTCTGGCACCACCACGCCTACCAGGCATCACTCTTGGAGGCATCTTTCTTGACCTCAACCCACAACCACGGTTCTGGTGCGAACTGCCTCACGATCGGCGATCTATCCACACACTCAAGAAAACCTCGCTCTGATACCACTTAATGAAGGCATAGCCCGAGACATAGAAAATAACCCACAAACAAGAGAATAATTTTATTATTTATAAAATGGAGCTTCTTACATGTAGAGGATCTCAAATCCCCAAGTTCTACAACACATGCAAGTTACAGAAAGCTACATCATAACCCTTTCGCAATATGCGAGCTTGTCCCCAAAAAGTTACCTAAAAATATTAGAAACTCGCCCATAAATAGAGCTCCTCTTTAGTTTGGAGCCAAAAGAACATTATAATTTTAGTTTAGGTAGTTTGGCGCCGAAAATTACAACTTGAAGTTCAAATTTCAAAAGAACATTTGCAATTGTATCTTCTAGAAAGTGCGCCAACTTCCTGGGGCCATAACTTTTGATCTGGGGCTCTGATTCACGAACCGTTTGAACCATTGGAAAAGTCTTGAAGTCAAGAACGCGCTTGAAATTACTATGCTGATTTTGTCAAGTTTTGGGGCCATTCTAGAAGCTCTAAGTGCCTCAAATCCAACTCGGAAGATTTTCAGGTGTAAATCTGGGAAACTAAAACTGCAATATCTTTCAACCCAGGAATAGAAAATAAAAACCATAAATAGGGAATTTCATTATGATGAAAAGGGTATCCAAAAATGTAAAAACATCTGAAAAATGATAAACTTGAAATTTAACTATTTTTGGGTGATGCAAGATTGCCCTTACATCACTAGATGCTCCTGCATCAAGATTTCATTGAGGCATCGGTCAAATGGTTCATGTTCCTTGTCTATGCTTCCACATTTTGCATACACTTCTACGAGAACATTTCCAACTGTGACATCTGACTATAATCTCCCTTCCATTATACTTTGATGGACATCCATACACTATTCCAAAGCTCCCATTTTGGTATAGGCGGGAGTACGTTGGGAAATAAAAGTGATCGGGATGGAAATATGCTTGTTGGGTTGACTGCATCGTGAGCACGCCATGTCTTATGTACACTACAGAAATCAATTCCACAAAGCAAGAAACCTTGTGAAAATACCTCAGCGGCTAGTTATTCCATGACAACGGCACGAGACTGCCCTTTGCCAAGTGATTTGTTTTAGGAGATCAACCACGCAGGAATAACATTCAAATTCAAATGTTAACAGGGATTATTTTCTGAACAAAAATAGACAGGAATGGATGTCATACAAAGTAATGAGCCCACAGCCACCTAAGCAGTCAAAAGCTTAGTGTGTGACATTTAAGCCCAGCCAGTGGAGCCACTTTGTACCAAAAAGCCACAAAAATAAGGCTGCTACTCACATACAGAACCACGTGGAAAAAGGGTAGAAAGATCTTTTACCCTAAAACCACAATGGACATGAAGAACTTTGGCGTGCCTACCATGACCAAACGCATACAATAATTTGCATAGAAGAGAAGAGAATGACCAAACGCATACAGTAATTTATGTATGAAACAACGTGAAATGCAGGTTGAAAACATGATGGGCTTTGGAGTTTGCAGGGCATCAATGATATGAGACAAAAAATGAGCAAAAGTGTATAGTGATTTGTAGAAGAAAGGCAGAAATATGTGAAAGATGGAGACAGCTTTCTGGAGTGCCTGCCATGATAGATTTTTGTTTATTTTGGTTTCCTTTTCTGCGTCGGCAATACAAAAACCATGTGAAATGAGGTGATTAACTTAAAACTACAAAGCATGTGGAAAATTCATAAGATTGAGGTGATCCGTTTATCATTTGGAGAAAAACGTGGAAGACAAAAGAGTCATGTAAAGCCATTCAATTCATAAGATTGAGGTGATTCATTTATCACATGAAAGAAAACAAGTGGAAGACAAAAGAGTCTTGTAAAGACATTCAATTCATAAGATTGAGGTGGATCGTTTATCATGAAGAAGAAAACATGTGCAAGACAAAAGAGCCCTGTAAAGACATTCAATTCATAAGATTGATGTGATATGTTTATCATGTGGAAGAAAACATGTGGAAGACAAAAGAATCCTATAAAGACATTCAATTCATAAGATTGATGTGATCCATTTATCACGTCGAAGAAAATATATGAAAGGAAAAAGAGTCATGTAAAGACATTCAATTCATAAGATTGAGGTGATCCATTTATAAAATTACTTGAAAGAAAACATGTGGAACACAAAAAAAAATCATGTAAAGACATTTAATCCATATGAGTGGTGTGATTCTTTTAGGACACCATGTGGAAGAAAACATGTAGAAAAGAGAAGACTCTTGTAAAGACATTCAATTTATAATATTTTTGCTTATTATACAAAGGTTTTTTTTAAGTGAAGAAAAAACAAAGGATTCACTTTTGAAAAATTATAATCTTATTTTTATTTTTATTTTGAATGTTTTGTTTAAGGGTATAAATTGTTGTGAGTTGGTATAAATTGTATGTGTGAGTTTAAGCCTCATTCAACTATATTTACATGTTATTAAAATATTTTTATTTTAAAGAACAAAGCATTATTTTTTATTTAATTAGATTTTAATTTTAATTTTATTGTTTTTTGTTAGTTGTCAATATTAAAATAACTTTAGTTTGTATTTTAATGAATTAAAAAAATTAAAATAAAAGAAAAAAAAGAGTTGATGGTCTATTTTTGTTGATTGAGTTGGTCATCTATTCAAGAGTACCTACTCCTTCCCAATCTCTTGGTCAAGAAGATGATACAACAAAAAGTTCAAGATTCGAAGTGTGGTTAGAAGCAATGATTGGGAGATATTCGCATATGATAGAGGACTTTTCCAAGATGGTAGAAATGCGAAGGTTCAACTACCAAACCCCCTATTTAAGCTCAACACAATGGATTAGCAACAAATTTGTAAACCCAAAACTCAAACAAAAGCTCACACTTAAGATAGAACAAATAATGAAGATAATAAAAAAATGCAAGTCATCAAATAATCAAATGAACATTTATAATATGTTTCAATTGATTAATGTGGATTCTCCTTACTATAATGCCACTATATTCATAGCATAAGGGTGCAATGTCATTGATTTGGTAGTAAAAAATGTAGCATTTGGAAAACATGTAGACAAGAGATATCAAATGATGGTGACAAGCCTCTATTAAGCAGACTTATGAAGAGGAAAATGCAGGTTGAGATAGAACGATGGAATGGAGGGATGAGATACATTTGCATGGAGAGGATTCGTTTTCCTCATTATCATGTCAATTCCATATGAGGTGTGTTCAACATCATCAAGATTGTCAACAAAGGAATCATAATACTCATCATAATCACCATATACTCGCCATGTAGTGTTATCATTTTCTATTAGATGCACAACAACATGAGAACCTCTCTCAAGGAAGCCAAGACCTCTTGCTTTATATTTCATATTATACACATACATAATGGAATGAAATGCTTATTGTCCCTAAAGAAAGAATAATATTCTTTATCTTTGTAAATTCATATGAAATCAAAGCTAGCTATGTCTTCATCATGTAGAAAACCTCCATGAATGAAGGTAGTGGGCCCATATTATAGGGTGAGTAAGGCATATTTTGATTTAGGTTAAGGTTGACCAAAAGATTAGGGTGAGATAAGAAGTTTGGCTATGTGGAGGGCTTCATGAACTTGGTAATCTTGAGACCCTTTATCAAGGATTTTGAATGTTGAATTTAGGAATTTTTCTATGGATTTGGATTGGAGGAGGTGGAAGGGAGATCACTTGGAGTGATGTAGGATTTAGAAGTGGTGGATATGGATTTGGGAATAGCCTTAGAATCTAAATAATATTGGAAGGGATAAAGATCATTATGAATAGTTATTTTGACACCTTTATAAGGGAACTTGAGGTACTAATGATAATTGAATGAAAAAAAATTCATGGCATGGATCTACGGTCAACCTAGAAGGAGATTATATGGAAGATCCATGTGTCTAGGATGTGACACAAGATTTTCTAGAATATAGATCCTCCCTCAATAGGAAAGTAAATAGTCCCACTAATTCTCTCAAGATACATTATCATATGATTTTTATTTAATAGTTTGAGTACCCAAATATTTCACTAAATAACTCAGTTGTTGTACCAACCTATGTGTACAAGTATTTAGTATAGATGTATTATCAATGAGCACTCACTTGATCATGTGCTTGGAAATTATGGCTTTGATATTAATTTGAGGGTTGTGTGAAGGGTAAATGTAAGGGGTACAATTAGGATTGAAATTGAGGTGAATATTAATGGAGATATGGGCCACAAGGGCTTGGGAGTGTGATTGATTGATGTTGACAGACATGTGGGATTTTTAAGGACTCTATACAAGATATCCCTATGATTAACATATCTAAGGAGGAGTTCAATTGAGATATAGGTATGTGTTTACTCAATATGGTCTATAAATTCACATTTCTTGGTAAGTTTGGTTGGAGAAGGGCCTTGGATGGTGACTCTGACATGTCAAGTAGTGGTGGTGCAGTTGGATTAATCAATTTTGATTATATGAACTATCTCATTAGTTTTCTCTAGATCCAATGGTATAATCATAGATATGGGAGGATTTGTGGTAATTGATGTTATTGGTGTTGGAACCTTGAACTTAGTTTTATTATTAAAGGAAATTTGTTGACTATTCTTAGGAAAGGGGTGTTGGTTGTTGGCGAGAAGTTGAGTCCACTTTTTGGCCATTTAGTGGAAGTGTTTTCCTTGATTTTTAGAATTTGACACATTTGACCTTAAAATTTGAAGCACTTAGAGATGAAATCTTGGAAAAAGTAACTAATCATAAAATGTAGTACTCAGAGTCTAGTTTCCAAATATGTAATTTATTTCAATACCCAAATGATACAAATTTATTTTCAATATGCATTTCTAAAAACCACTGTTTAAAAGTCACTTTTTTTTTACCATACCATGCACGTGTACGTCATCCACATTTTGACCTAAATAATCATATTTTTCTAAATCCTTTTGGGAAAATATTTTTAACTCACTAAAGCACGCTTTCCATATTTTTTGTAATTTTTTATTGAGTATATATATATATTAATTTTTTTATTGGCCATATTTGGTGTTTTGAAAAATTGTTGTGTACATCACGCATAAGATGACCTAAACTTATCATTTTTTTATTTTTTTTCAAATTGAAAAGAATATTCTAAAGCATGCTTTCATACAAAATTTTTTTCAAAAAATTATGTTAATAAAAGTTATTAAAATACTAAAAAACCCTAATAATTCAAGTTTATGGACCTGTTTCATCAAAAATTAATTGAAAAATAGAAAAAATAATGCAATTGTAAAAAAATTTATATATTTAGAATCTACACTATCTCATCTATAATGGGTTTTAATTTTGTCAAAAAAAATTGAAAAAAAAGAGTCTTCAAACATATGCCCAAAGTCACTATTTTCTTGTGAAATTGCTAGGACCTTCAACTTGCAGGTCAAACCAGGTCCAAAGCTTAGGTTTGAGTCCCCAAGCCTTTTCCTAAACCGAAAAACAAAGCAAAAACTCGGCCAAAAATCAAAATTTTAAAAAACGGGATCCCATTTCATAATTTTTTTTTTCATGGATTTAAGAAATGAGATCCTGTTTTTAAAAAAGTTGGATCCCGTTTTGAAATGGGATCTCATTTCTTAAAGTCATAAAAAAATATTTTTTTATGTTTTTAAAAAATGGGATCCCATTTTGAAACGGGATCTCGTTTCTTAAATCCATAAAAAAAATATTTTTTTATGAAACGGGATCTCCTTTTTTAAAAAGCGGGATCTTTTAAAAAATAGGATCCTATTTTTTGCTCAAGGTCTCGAACCTAAATGGGATCCCATTTATTAAAAAGTGGGATCTCATTTTTTGCAAGTTGATTTCGGTTTTTTGCCTAAGGAAAAAACTTCCACATTTTGTAGACTCATCTTTGTGTTTTACCCTTTTGATATATTCCCATGTCTTGGTTGGATGAGAAAATAGATTATCCTTTGAATTTTATCTCATCTCTATTTTAAGGTCCTGGATATAATCTTTTTATTTAATAGGTTGGCCTATGGTATGATCTTTTATTTGATGATAGACACAACATTCATTTTCCTTGTACCTAGAAGGCTTGATTTGGCTATCATCAAAGGTTCATATGAGGAGGAATGTGAACATGTTGGATTTGTAAAGTTGATAGAAGAATACCTCAATGGGTTTCTCTAGTGGTATGAATTTTCTCGTCTTTCTCTCAAGTTTGGGTGGTGTGGACGGAATGATGATAGGTGGAGGGCACTGGAGCTTTTGCTCATGCTTTGAATTAGTGACCCTATCACTAACTATACGTTCTTGAATCTTTTTAATTTGGGCCGAATTATGCTTGATCCATGAAGAATTGAAGCATGACAGAGCTGCCAATACTCAAATCTCAACAAGATCAATCAAACAAAATCAAAACTAAACATTTAATAAAAACCTAACATACTAAATTATGAAATCTTTCAAAACATCCATTCTAATCCATCTAAAACTTATCTTGTTGTGGAATTGGTGTCATGTTGATGTGGAACAACGGCCCTTTCCTTATCTCATGATTAGTAAGTCAATTTTAGTCAATTCTATGGAAGAGAACCGATGAAACCATAGTGATTGATGTGTGAAAACCTAATTTATACTAAAATGAACATAATGCAAGGTAATTTTCCATGATTTTATGCTATAAATGATCTAATTATGCTATTTTTAAGCTAATATAATCTAAAATTATGCTAAAAGATGAAAATCCTAATTCATATACAAGCTAAGATGGATGAATGGAAGCCATTAATGGATGCTCTAAACTATTATGCAATGAAAATGAACTAAAACAAGCTAAATAGTGAGTAAAAAATGACTATGTATGTGAGTAAATTCAACAACATAAGTTTGCAATTGAAAGATGGATCCATTTGTCTCCAAATAGTGATCTATTTATAGGAGAGCAAATGAGGAATGGATGATTAAGATCAAAAAGCTTAATCAACGGTTCAAGATGAAGAAGATGAGAGGCATGGATCATGGATTCTCATCAAATGCATGATGAAAGTTAATCAAGGGCTCACACTTGCCTCAAACAAACACACTTTTGACCTGCTCACACAGGTCAAAGGTAAGTTGCTAAAGAGGTTGAAGGTTTAGCTTGTTCAAGAAGCCAAGTGAGTTGATTGGAGGAGAGAGAATATTCCTTTTGGGTGAGGAAAAAGGTAATTTACAAATTAAAACAAAGTTTTAATTGTGAAAAAAGGATAAAGAATATTCCATGGGAATATTCCCTTTGCTTAGAGGAAAATTAATTTAATTGTTAATTAAACAAGATTTAATTTATGCAATTAGGGATTAGAAGAATTATATGATATTTATTAAATTATATGATTTAATAAATAGGGGAGGGGTGAAATGATATTTAATTAAATAAGATGAATTAAGAGATTAAATTAAATATTTTGATGTATTTAATTTAATGAGATGAAGTGTTAGTGCAAAAAGAGATGAATTAACCCGATTTAATTAATTAGGCCAATGGATGAAAATGATACAATTAATTAATTAGCTAGGCTAATTAAATTAATTAAGCGAAAAGAGGATGGATTAAAGAGGAAATGATGTTAGTAAATCTAATTTAAATGTATGACATTGATTAGGACATTTTTCAGTGTCTACATTTTTCCCCTTTGAAACGAGGTACCTGTTGCTTTGATCCAAATGATAACGATTTTTGGATCAAAATTGCTAAATCAAATTTTTTTATTTTTTTATTTTTTAGAAGCCCCAACGGAAGGATAAAGTTGACTCCCTGCTCCCTTGAGAAATCGGGCAAAATTTTTGAATTTTGGTTTGATTTCTTGATAAAGGTTCAAAAGTTACCCCAATGGTTCAGAAAGGTTCCAGGATGCAAGAATAATGCCAAAAATGCAAAAATCAATGCAAAATTAGGTCCAGATTGGAAAATTTGGTGAAAAGGATAATAAATCTCATTATTAAGGTTAAATTAGGGAAAAAATCCCTAATTTTCTAGCTTAAATAGGCCAAGAGGGGTCATTTTCAATTCATTCGTGCATTCACACCTTAAGGAATTCTTGGAATTTGAGCTCTGACCCTTTGACAAAATGGCATGCCGAGAGCTTCCTAGACACATCTCTGATCGAGTTCAAGAGTTCCAGTGACTTCCAAGCGTAGGACCACCGGTATGTGATTCAAAACCTAATTTGAAATTTTGATGCATTTGTTAGGTGTTAGAATTTAGATTTTGGCGACATCGCTATATATAGCGATGCCCAAACTTAAATTGGTGACCCCCAAATTATTTATAGTGACGCATATGTATATGGTGATGCTTCTTTCAATTTAAAATTAGAGTTTCTAATTTTAAATGGCAACACAAACTTATTTGGCAACACACTTGCTGATTTAAAAGTTAGGGTTAGGTTAGGCCAAAAGATAAATTGCAACACTAACTTCTCTGGTGACACACTTTCCAATTTCAAATTTCAAATTATGTATTGGGTGTCGAGCTATTTGAATTTTGAATATAGCAACACTATTGTGATTTTTGAGCCGAAAATTCCAAATGACTTCAAATTTTGATGATTTTTTGATGTTGTGTGCTTCGTGGGTGTAGGAGGCCTTCCCACCATTGATGTCGATGGAGCACAAGCCCACTATTCTTGAGAGATTAGGTGATCTTTTAGAGTTGTGCTAGGAGCACCTGGGAGAGATTGGATTGTGGTACATTGCATACACACCTGCTATTAGGACCCATTTGGGTATGATGATAGCTCTATGTGAGAGATGGCACATCAAGACCTCATCCTTCCACCTTTCAATAGGGGAGGTGAAAGTTAACTTAGAGGATGTGTGGAAGATATTGTGTTTTCCTATCCATAGTGATCACATGATTTATGACATAAATGTTGAGTTCAATGCATGCCTTGAGGTGATGGAGATGGAGTAGATTGTATTGGTCACCTCACAGATTGATTTGGAGACATACGAAGGTTAGGTGTCGACATTTAGATTGATCGTCGCAGCCATCATTTCAGGTTTGGTGGCTTCAAATAGACGTGGCATATTCTTCAACCTAGGATGGGGTTTGGCATGGCAACGTATGTTGTATAGGAGGACTCTTTTTTCCTGGGGGCCCACGATGCTAGCCTCCTTGTACCATGATTTACATGATTTTTTTTTATTATGATGAGAGAGCCCTTGGTGCAAGGGTTACTCTACTTCATATTTGGGCATGGGAGCACATTGTCGTGCTTCGACCAATTGTTCAGATGGCAGATGTGGAGCTAGATGATCTCATCATTCGGACTCTTAGGCGCACCGTACATATTGGGCTCCCATATTGGAGATAGGTTATAGATGATATGACCATTTTCTGCTAGTACCCATGGCTTTAGATGCCACCATGGTTTGACGATATTCAATAATTATATTTTTCTAGATAGACCCATTATATGTAGGGTCAAGAGCATACTATGATCAAGAGATATCTCCCTGAAATAGTGGCCAGACAGTTCAGAGATGTACAAGATAGGCCCAATGATGCATACAGGGTTATTTTTGTGCGATTGGCTAGAGAGGTTCATACATGGGGACCGACTATTTCGGCTCCAAAGGCTATTGATATCTTTTGACAATTGGTTTCCCGACCTTGTCCATATGATCAAGGTCAACCCATAACATAGACCACTCTATCATATGATGCATGGTTCATCCCATCGAGGTGACTTACAAATCTAGTAGGTGCTCCTCCCAGAGGGAGATTGCAAGGAAGAGGTGCCAAGGAGATGGGACAGGGAGGCCAAGATGGCTAGGTTTTGGGGGCTCCTCTGGTTGTGCAGCCTCGAGTTCAACCACAAGTGCATCCATAGATGTAGCCGTAGGTACAACCGTAGCTAGGACCACCACCCCTGCCACTAGATGCATGAGATGTACATATTCAACAAATATAGCAACAGGTATAGGCATTGACTGGTGAGTGAGACCAGGACTGCCAATAGGTTTTGGCTCCTACTACTGAGCGAGACCAGGCTCAACAACAAGTGATCACAGTGACAATTGAGAGAGATGCAAGACTACAAAGAGTACATGCTATCATTAGAGAGAGAGATCAAGAGGTGGTGAGGTGGCAATAGATTGAGGTTATGGTGGTAGGCACACATGGTCAGACTGTGTTAGCACAGTTATATAGAGAGGTTGTCACAGATGTTGCATACTACATGCAACATTATCATCAAGATGTTCTAGCGGCTCTTCATTAGCTATATTTTTCACAGCTCAACGATGCACGTCCCTGTGCAAAGGATCAAATTGAGTGGCAGGATGGATAGGGTAGCAGCCACCAGGGCTAGCTTTTTCATGTATAGACACTTTTTGATTTTTCCCCATTCTTTATCACTGATATACATTCATGGGCTCCTTTTTGATAGCCTCATGGATATTATACTTATGATTGATGTACACGAATTGATCTAGATTTTATACCATGACACATTTTTGATATATATATGATATAGATATAGATGATTCATGCTATGATGTGTTCACTTTATTTCATGTATGGATGATCATGATATGGATGCATTTTATTTGATGATGTATGGATGCACTTTATTTTATGCCTATGTGATATGCAATGATTATGATATGGATGCAATGTTATATTCCTTTTCATTATCTTTTCACAATATGACATGGATGGATGATTATGATATGTAGATACATTATGGATGCAAATGATCTGGATGCATTTATTTTTTTGTATATTTTATATGCATGTATTATGATGATATATGAATATGGATGTACAAATGCAAATGCTTATGATATGAAATGATTTAAGATGCTTAGAATAACAAATCTATATTATTCATCACAACTCAAATGATAATGCAGAATGTATGATGTGATATGCAAATGATTATGTTGATGGATGCTATGATTATGATTATGAAATACATGTATGTTAATGGTTTATGGATGCAAGATGGATGCATTGATGATGTTTTTATTGATTGTCATGATGCTAGGTTAGCACGAAGAGAAGATAGAAGAAAAAAGGATGAATGACTGTTGTTGATGATGACTGCTTTAAAAGATCCAACAAGTCCTTGATCCATCGAGACTTTATTAGAGATGGTGACGAGACGATGCAAAATTTAGGATGGAAATGTAGGATGGGGTGCTCACACTTCAGGATTGGGATTTTTTCGTCGTTCCTTATTGTTTGATATAATACATAGACACAATGCATCAAGGTATTGATAACCAAGACGATGTTGTATCTAGTGTAATGGACTTTGACTCGATAAATAGATATGATAGGTCTTGTTCACATCTTGACATACAGAAACGTCGTTGGAATGTAAGTTAGAAGTTTAGAACATATTAGACCAAAGCGTACACAATAGTCAAAAACATACCCCAAATGACCTTCCTACACACAACTAAGCAAGTATGTGCCAAGATTATTTTACAAGAGTATCCACAAGCACAACAAACGAAAGATAATGATCGATGCCCCATTCCTTTCTCTCTAAATTGTTTAAATAGATAGACATCATTGAGAGGTCCTCGAAATGGGCTATTAAGATAAATCATAAGAAAAGCTCAAAGAAAAATATTCAGTGTTATCTATAGCTCTTTCCTAGTTTAAGTTTAGTTGAGGTGATATCTGATACTGATGCCCATCGTAGGAAGGAAACATCCTCGAACATGTTGATTAGAGGGTTGTTTGATGTTACGATGATGATGCTAAGGTGATCCATTGATATAAACTACACTGATGTATTTACTTATGATTTAGACTTTAGATTTCAATTTTTTTAGGTTCACACTTTACAACTTGCTATGTTTGTTTTCTACTTGTTTCACCAAAGGGTGAAGGTGACGATCATTTTATTATGGGTGAAAGTTTATTGCAGGTGAAAACGAGATGTGATGGATGGGATTTTGTATTTTCTAGAATATTTCAATGTTTTTGGTATTTTAAAAATGTTTTGAGGTTGTTTTTGGTCTTTTTGAAAGTTCATGCAAATGTTTAGGTTTTTGGATTTTTTGAGGTTGTTTAGGGTTTTCTAAATATTTGATGCTTTTTACGTCTTTTGAATGTTTTCTATTGTTTTTGGTTTTCAATTTTAAAATGGTTTTGTGTTTTTTGAAATATTTGGATGTTTTTGGGTTTTCAAAATATTTGAATGTTTAGGGGTTTTCTGAGAATTTGTTTGGATGTTTTTGGATTTTCACGAGAGTTATTTGGATGTTTAGGGTTTTCTGAGAGTTTCAACCAAGAACCTAACCTAAAGACCTATCCTAGGGGCCTCAAAGGTTGATCAAAGATTAGCCTTTCCTACATTATACACGTAGAGACTATGTAGTTTGACTGACTTGGCCCATTTACAAGACAAAGATATGAACAAACAAGAGATGACATATTTTAGAATTTTAAAGGAGGCATGGAAAGGATTTGTGAACAGAAAATTTATTAAAAGGATATAGACAATTTTTTTAAGGTGTATTATTTTTTATTTATCCCAACTTGAATCTCTTTGATTGTAGCCTTCATGTCTTTCCACTCAATGTCAAAGGATTTGTTAAGTGGTGGTGTAGGAGGTTGGTAGTTGTCTTGATAGGCATGATGTTGGGTGTGTTATTTTTTGGGTAGAGTGAAGTGAACATGGTATTCTTTTTTATGTTACCCAAGGTGTTGAGGTTGGTCTTAGGTGGAAGGCCAAGGTTGAAGATGGTCATATTGGAGGTGGGAAGGTGGAAGGTGTTTTGGTTTGAGATGGAAATGAAAGTTAACTCCACTTGGGAAGCACATTTTTTGTCTCTAGATTGGGTATGTATGGTTGATGTGGCTTGATCAATGAAAGGTGTATTTATAAATCAATTAGAATGGATATGCATGTTTTGGGTGGAATTAATTCTTGATGCATTGGATCATCCCTAATTGTAAGTGTCCATTTGGTTTGGGATGCATTGTTATGGTCAGAGTGAAGGTTGGTGTGATCATAAGTGAAGGTTGTATGGTTAGTGGTGCAAAATTCCCCATGGACGCAACCATGATCCAAGTGGCCATGATACACTATATGCGCAAGATTGGAAAGGTCATATTTAGGTGGAAATTTAGCCCTTCATTCAATAAATTGTTGAAGGATAACATCTTTGTTGATTTATATAAGCATTTCCATAAGGTCATGCCCTTGTTCAAAGCTAAGGAGGTTATTGGGGTTAATAGTGTACTAAGGTTGATTGGTGGTGTCATCATCACTATTGATATGGTAACTATGGGATGGTTCTCTTAGAAAACTGAATAATTATATAAGGGATTGGTTATGGAAGGGGTTTCCTTGAAGTACTCTTAGCTCAATTATTTTTCTTGCAATGGGAGCCATTAAATACGACTTGAGATTGAATAGGGCTAAGGGGATGATTTGGAATGGTTGATGAAGTTATATTCTTTATAAAGGATTTATAAATGGGATTCCCTTTGAACTCAAAGTTTGATGGTAATAATTAGGTTTTAGAGAGGTGTTGGAAGTTTGGAGATGTTGGAAGCTTGATTTGTTTACGTGTTGTCATTGATGTCAACCCCTTGTATGAAGAGAGTGTTGAAATTGTGTTGGTATTGATGATTCCTAGAGTTGTTAGTATTGATGTCAACACATTGTGTTGGTGTTGTCATTGATGTCTTACTTCAATATAGTTGTAGAGGTTGTTGGACTGACTTGTGTTGGGGGAGATTTCTAATGTTGGAGAGTATTGCACTATGTTGTGGTGCTATCATCAATATTGTCATTGATGTATATGATAAGTAATGTTGTTGATGAAGGTGGTTCACTTGGTTTCCAATTTCTTTTGAGAAAATTTGAATAAGAGAGAGTTCAATGTGATAAAATGGTGTTTAGTGTTCTTGTCTTCATTTCTTCATGGTTGAAGATATTCCCATGAAGTTTGGACATGATGACCAGTGGTGTTCAAAGGTGTTATATCCAGAGTTTTTGATTCTAGATCATTATGTATTGTAGAAGATGTGTAAATGATAGTATGTCTGTCGAGTGAAATAAAGTGTCTAAGCAAAATGAGATTGCTCTGCATTTCTCTATAGTGAAGGTTCTAGTGTTTTAGATCTAGGAACGTGCTTATATCATTTGTACCTACCTTCCATTGAATTTTTAGGTGTTCTGGTGCTCTACACTTGAATGTTTAGTATGTTGGATGTCTATGTTGATGTGTCTGGTTGCACAGAATGAAGTTGTTCTTAAGTTTTAGGTGCTTGTAGTAGCAGTGGAAAATATTTTGATGATGTGGAATATTTTGAGATGGTGTGGAATGTTGTTGTGTGGTCTGCAAGATTTTTTTGAACCTGGGGAGGTGCATTTGGAGTCACTTGTTAGTGTTAGTATAGGTTTGGCCAACTTGGCATGTTAGCGCTAATTGCAATGGATGATCGTTGTTTGTGGAAGTTTTGAGAAGCGTGTCCATGTAGATTTGGGTCCTAGTTTAGTTGTGGTGTGGTATGCCTTCACTTTTTTACATATTGCAAGCATTTTTTGTCGAACTATTTTATAATTGTTACAATGTTGATTGTTTCTTTAAGTTTACTTCTTAGTTCAATTAGTAGATTTAAATCATTTTCAATTGCATCTATTTTTAAATGGCTATGGATATATGTTAGTTTTCCTTTCTTGCTTTCTGGTAAAAGGCATACCCTTATTTTTCTTAAAATTAAAAAATCAAAATTATATCAAAGGAGAGAGTTGTACCTCAAAAAAATTTAGAGGAAGATCACCAATGCAATAGTGATCTCTCCAACTGTTGTTGATAGATTTCATCCTCTTCTTGGGAAAAATAGAGTCAATTTGTGTTAGTTTCTAAAGGAAAAATTTATTCACCAACAATTCTTATAGTTGATGAAAAGATCTAGTTTTGTGTACTTCAACAAGGTGTAATTTTCTATAGTTTTCCTCCAAACCTCTATAGTTTTTTGTTATTTTTTTTTACATTTTTCAACAAGGTATAACTTTTTCCCACAATGTAAAAAATTAGCAAACTTTTTTTCCAAATTTATTAGAAAAATGCAAGGAATAATTTTTTATTCTTCTTTGGATAGCCTATTTTATAGGAATTTGTAAAATTTTCATGGGTTATAAATGGTTTACTTGGACTTCGAATTTGAAGAAATTGTATCCAAAACTTATAATTTTTTCTCATAAGGAATATTTGTAGCATTGTAAATTGTCACCTTTGACAATTTCACAATATGTTTTGCTCCCCCTTAAGTTATTGAACCTAATTGAATGCCTAATTTCCTAAATTATGGATTCCCTAGCCCATTTTTAACAATTATTGACAAACTGGAAGCAAAAAACAAATTATGCATTCATTTAATACTTTTCCCTTGATACCTTAAATTCCAAAATAAGGGCTAGAACACATATGCCCTGGGTGTAAGGTTCTCCCTATTTTGGCTCCAAATTCAAATATGCCATTGTCAACACTTTATCATTTGCAATTTAATGGTCCAAAGTTGGCTATCAAGATTTAATTTGCAAGAAATTAGAATAATTACATATAAATAGCTAGTTATTGCATCATTTGAAACCTAAGAGGAAATATTGAGCAAGAATTATTGTCAAGAGCATAATCAAACAAGTCAAGAGCAACATTTTAGTGATTCATTGAGATGACCTAGCTTTAAGCCTTGGCTAGTCCATTTTTGTGGCATGGGAAGTTGGAGTTGACGCACAATTTTATAATGTAATCAAATAATTTTTATTAAGGGGTCTTGATTTAGAAGTGAAGTAGAATCATGATGTAAGCTATGTTATTACTTAATTTTGTATATTTTTCCAAAGGTATCATGATTGAATGGTTGAGTAGAATCAAAATATGCATTAATAATAATAAAAATATTTTTTTTGGTAAAGGGGCCCTAATTCAATAATAGAGGTTAATTAAAATTTACATTATATAATAGACTAAAAACTCAAAAACTTATTGTTCAAAGGGAACTCCGTATAGAAGCAACGTTTCTTCCCATCATAATCTCCAATTGAAATGAAATATAGTTTCTCTCCTCCCACACCCAAGGTCCCCACTGGTATGTAGTTCCTCTTTTATTTATCTTTCTTTTTAGTCAATGTCTAACCACTATAGTCAAAGAGGACACATTTTGTATACATGTCTACCAAGGTAGTTGTAACTATAACATCTTTGTCCTTTGATAGATGTCCATAACCTATTCCAAAGTTCCCATTTTGGTACAAGTAGGCAAGAGGTTGACAAAAGTTATGGAATTTGTATTTACACTTTTTAACTAGACACTTGCTTAAAATTTTATAAAGCCTTTCTAAAAAATCCATTTGATTCATTTGTCATGATCATGGAATTCCATTAGACCACATGCATTATATGAAATTATTTTCATTTCTAACTACTATTTTTTGGAGAGTTTATTGTTGGATCTAAAAAAATTAGATCCCTTTTATTTAACCCATTGCATCAATTATGAATGATTAACTGGTCTTGTTTTGTTAAGTGTCAATTGATAAGAGTGGGTGAAATTTTATTTGATTTCTTTAATTTATTTAATGTTCTTTAATGGTATTTAATGTTCTTTAATATCTTTAATTTCATTTCAATCTCTTTAATTTATTTGGTATCTTTAATAAATTTTAGTCACTTTAGACTAGAGCACCACCTTGTTTGAGGTTTCCTTCTCTTTTTGTTGTTTGCAAACACATTTTCCCTCATCACTCATATTTACATCACTTGTATTTTCTTGAGCAGATCACAAAGTTTTGTATACCAAAACTATCCTATTGAATTCAGTAAGAACTAGGTTGCCATGCAACTCTTGTTTGATTGGTCTCATATTACATTTAAACCATAAGTAATAAATTTAAAAGAGAAGTGTTAAATGATAAGTTTGAATATTCCATTGATAAATAAATTAACATTTTTAATAATTGTAAGGAATTATACAATATGTTTTATTTAAATATTATTTAATTTAATGATTAAATTGTTAATAATAATCTCGCACTTTATTTATACTAAAAGTGATAAATCATTGTCTTATTTTTATTTGTCAAAATTTACCTTATATTATTAAATTAGATGATACTTAAGAATAATCATTTTGGAGGTTACAAGGAAAATTTTTAAATAACTTAAATAAATTATAAATAGCTAAATAATTAAAGTTAATGTAACATGTTGAGTTTGCAATGAAATTTTTTTTTACCTTTTTAGGGAGTCTTTTCTTTTTTCTTACACGTTCTATTTTATATTTTTTTATGTACTAAATAGGATAACTTGTCTAGTTTTGATTAAAAAAGATACATTCCTAAGTCTCCAAGTCTTGATGCTAATAGGGGTGGAGCATCAAGACTTCCTTGGAGGTCACCCATTCCAATGCTACTCCAACTCCAACATGCTTAAGCATAGTGTTTCCACCAAGATCAAGCCCACTTAACTTTCTACCATGCTTAAAAAACCTTTAGCAAGTTTTGTGTCATATGAAACATTCATTGTAAAGCCCCTTTAGTTTATCCATTGATAAGTATGTGGTATTTTTTGTAGGGTGCGAAACTATTATATTTATATCAAGATTCAATTGTCTAATTTTTGAGTCAAATTCATTAACCCATATTTTGTGAGTAGTGATTCAAATGAACCTATCTCTCACTAAAATGAAAGGTCTACTTAGAACTTGAATCATCTAGGTGATGCTCATAGGGGTGAAGCATCAAGACTTCTTGAGAGGTCACCATCCTAGTACTACTCCAACTGAAGTGTGCTTAACCATGGAGTTTCCTCCAAAATTAAGCCCACTTAGCTTGCTACCCCATTTCCAAAAGCTTTAGCAAGTTTTGTGCCTTATGAACCATTCATTATAAAGCCCCTTTAACATATATATTGATAAGTAGGAGGTATTTTCTATAATGTGAAATTATGATATTTACATGGTTGGATCCAATAGCATAGTTTTGAGCTAATTTGAAGAACCATCATGGTATTATTTATCATCATCAGTGTTTGGACTGGTCTTATGGATTAACATAAAGGAATTTATTGCATTCTAATGGGTTTTTTTTAAGTAGGAATTGTGATGAATTTGGGAGGGTGTTTAGGATGGAATAGGACTTCTTTGGGAGCTTTGAGATAAAATTACAAACCTCAAAACACCTAGAAAATTTGTATTGGTGAATATGTTGATTTGTAGGAATAGTGAAAATGAAAATAGTGAATGCACAAATTCCAATTTGATAGAAGTGGCCAAAGTGACAAAAGTAGTGAATTCACCAAAATGCAAAACATTAGTTTGAGAGAAGTGACGACTTTGCCAAAATACAAAAAACACATGGAATATGAAGGATTTAATTATTTTGAATCATCTATTTTGTGTTTTCTTTTCCATTCATCAAGTAAGGAAGGCTACTAGAAAACGTAGCCATAGGCTTCTTGTAAACATTGTTGTTCCTTAATGAAAGTATAAGAGATTGGAAAAACTTATTGCAATCCTTCTTTATTGATTATCCATGACTATGGTGTAGAAGAGTAGGGTTTTAGAGTTCTTGAGACTAAGTGCAAGTGCTCAGAATTAGTCTCAACCACCAGGACATTAAACCTCTTGTCTAATACATAATGACACAAGGAACTTTACTCACTTTTATTAGATTTTTTTCTTTATTTTAAATTTTTTCTAGCTATAAAATCTTATGTTTCAGTATATTTGAATTTCATTACATCTTATTGACTCTATCATGCCTTCGTTTTATATTACAATTTTAAAGAACTAAAAAACATTGTACAATTAACTAATAGTAAAATAATATTTTTAAAATTCATTAAAAGATTTAATTTAACAATAAACATAGTTAACAGTAATGTAAATAAAAAAATACTCCCTGTTTATAAATCACAAATTCTATCCAAATAAAACTACTTTCCTTACCTAATTAACAGCAATCAAAGATAACAAAGGAGGACAGTCACAAATAACTGCAGCAGGTAAAAGAAGGGAAACATTAACCATCAATAACAGCCCAAGACTGTAGTTGCATAGTCCATAAACTATTCAAAACATAGAGTAAGACAAAGAAAAGTGTAGAAGTCTAAGAAAATATCAGGCGAAACATATTATTGGGATATGTATCCTGTCAAACGTTGTAATCAAGTGATCACTTCTATTCCTTTTCACTGTCCTAATTCGCAAAGATCCCGCAATCAGCGTGAGTAACAGGAAGTTGGGAGCAACCTTCATTTTCAATGCCAGAATTTCTCGTTGAATCCAATCATATATCCTTCCACATGGATTATAGTAAAAATAATTATGGAGAATAATTGTTGAATTCAACAGGGTTACAATTTTTTTCAATTGTTCTTTAAAAAGTATGGACAAATCATTCGACAATATCTGTGGAATTACAAGTATATCAATATCTATCTATATCTATCTAAAATATTGAATTTAATTAATAAATTTTAATGAATACCTTCCATTCCACTTCAAGAGTTAACATGAATATGACCATCTAATTTGTAAACGCCTTATAGATTAAAAAAAAAAAGCAAAGCAATGTCAATCACATGTGGGAGATGCTAAGTACACATAATTTTGTCCTACTTACAATTAGGTCTCCAAATAATTAAAATAGTAAACATTCCACAAACAAATAATTAAAATAGTAAACATTTTACAAACAAACTATGTTTGAAGAAGGATTTAGATGTAAAGACTTGAGGGGTACAACATGGATAAGGATGTTCATTGTATTGGGTGGATCAAACTTTTGGCAATTTAATTATTCTAGGTTAGAATGGCACGAATCTCATCAATAGAAGAGTCCAAAAATTGTTTGTTTATATTCATTGTATTTGGTGGATCATGATGTTCATTGTATTTGGTGGACCAGACTTTTGGCAATTCAATTATTCTAGGTTAGAATGGTATGAATCTCACCAATAGAAGAGTCCAAAAATTATTTGTTTATGTTCATTGTATTTGGTGGATCAAACCTTTGGCAATTCAATTATCTAGGTTAGAATTTGGCACAAATCTCACCAATAGAAGAGTCCAAAACTTATTTGTTTTAATTTGACAAGGAGTGTCAGTGTATACATTAATGATTGCATACACATAGGTTGACTTAAGCCTACTTAGGCATTTATTGTTGTATGACTCATTAACATAGACTAGATATTTTTTAGATATTTTCCTGATATTTTGTCCAACACTTGGATATTTCTCCTTTACAAGGAGACCCTTGACTAACTAATAACATAGGTTGAGTTTATACATTCTATCTCTAATGTGCTTGTCAAATATCTTTATATCTTGGTTCTTTCATGGTATCAAAGCCGAACAGAGAGTTCTCAGGCCGTATAGTTTATGCATGCAGTGAATGGTAAATTTGCAGGTTACGAATCACTGATTGGTGATGGCACTTTTGGCATATAGTTCTCCCTGAAGGCGTGCTTTCTAGCTTGGTCGGTGTACTCTGTACCGTTGGCATCACCGGTACATTTTTCCATCCTTGCTGTCATATCGACATTTTAAGGGTTCGCAGTCACCTCCTACAGGCGGCATTTATCTTGTGTGTTGTTCTTGAAGATTTCAATTGAACTTCATTTAAATCTGTAGTATCATGCTCTCCCTTTTGCTCTATCTTTGTTTGGCCTACAAAGAGGTTGCATAAAGCGATGAGGCCACAAAGGCTAAAAGGCGTTTGTAGGGGCAGCGTTCACACGACTTTGATCATGGCATGTTGAAAGGGCTTTCTAGTCACTAGGTTCATTGGCGATTTGGAGTCAAGGAGGACCGGCTATTTTCAACCATGAAAAGTTGCATAGAACCTGTGTTAGGTGAGAGGCAAGTTTGTGTTGCTTAGACCCATACACCTGCGCATGCATTTGTGTTGGTTGTATGATGCAATCTTCTGGTCCTCTTATCCCTGTGTGAAGACTCCATCGTGAACTGTGCATAGCCCCTGCTTGGGGAGTCCCTATGAGAGCCTCGAGAGACCTCTATGTTGTGGAGTGTTCACGTAGCAGTCTCATCTTCTCTCCAACGGCTTCCATAAAGTCATGACCTGCTCTTGGTGGATAGTTCTGACCTCAATTCAAGGCCTTAGGCCTTTGTCACGTTTTTGCTCAAGAGGTGAGAATCTGTTTGAAGGTTGCACGTTCTCAGCCTTTGAAGGTGTGATTTGGAGACTCCCTCGCTTGGCACTTCATTCTTGCATTGATTTGGAGACTCCAAAAAGGACTCTCAAGCAATCCTCCGTTTGATTTTGGTCAATTTCCTTGAGGTGAGAGGGGTCGATTTCTGCCTTTTGCTTTGTGTAGGACAGAGGAGGCACATTCGGCATCAATGCAGGCCTTTGTGTAGGTGTTTGGGCTACCAGGCAAGGTGCCTCAGGGGTGTGAGGGTCTGCTACCTATTTTGGGGCGTCTATTGCAGCCAATGGTCAACCTTTTTGCAAACCCCCTTTACTTAGTCTAACTCACTTGGCGTTTATAGCCTTGATCATTATCTCCCATAGGCATTTATATTTTTTAGCATTAAAATTCACATTTTATGTTAAAATGGAGGCTAATGTCTATATTAAGCATTTAATGGTGTGGTTATTTACCTAGCTCATTTAAAGCTTGTAAGGGAGGGGAGTTAGAATTTTTGTTGTCATAGTTAAAAATTTGTAAAAGAGTAATATTCTTTTGCAATGAATATGACATTTGTAAAATGCACTAACTTATAAAGTGCCAAAACTTGGGGGCTCATCCAAAAATGGGGGGTTCTTAATGTGTTGATTTTCTATTGTCTAAAGGAATTAACCTATTTGCAATCATGGGATATGAAACCCGCTCTTTTGTAATCAACCTAAAACTGGGAATCTATAAGTCTTGGTGTGAAGGAATCCTAAAACATCTCAGGTTCTATAATCTCATGCCATATCTGTATGTACTTATCCCTAAACTAGGTAAACAATCTCAGAAGGATAAATGGTTTAATATTTGTGATCATATTCATGGATCAATCGGTTTACATATTCCAAATGACTCTTTGTATGTCATCATGGATATTGAATGTCCACGTGCATTATGGATCAAAATTTCGGAAATATATGGAGACTCCAATGTTTCTCCCTTCCTACATGATCGTGCTATGATCACAACTCACATCTTGCATCACGATTCATATACAAAGCGTCCAATTGAAATAGACGAAATCATCATTCCTCCACTTCCTCCTGTTGCTTCATTGGATTTTAGAGTTGTTTCTTCAAGGGCTTCCAATACTTCTTTGCAACAGGATATTAGTCTTCCTAGCATTGTTGATTGGGATGCATATCTACCCGACATTTCATGTCTTTTCGTAGAGTCTCGCATTGTTGACATGGAAGCACACATTGAGGACATCAGTCTTCTTTTTTATGACAACTTCAATGAAGTTGCATCAGCCTTGTCTTCTTTAGATATGATTTCTCTTCCTTCACCTACATCGACTTCTATAGTGATAGTATTAGATTCTTATGGTTCCAGTTATCCCCATACATCTATGGTTCTTGTGGTTCCTGTTAAACAATCTTCTATGATACTTGATTCATTCCATCAGTATTCGTCACATGTCAACATTGGCTTGGAGATTCCTAAGCAACATTCAAAGACATCATGGGCACCATCATCATTATTCTTGGATGAGCTTCAACTCTATTCAAGATCATACATACATCTTCTCACATGGGAAGATATCCTGCATCTTCAGTTGGTTTCATTTCTTCCCAAGGGAAGGAACATTGTGAAGTGTTCTTGGAACTACATCTGCATCCTTTGTTCACTATCCAACTTTAATGTAGCAGGACATGTATTATGGGGGGGTCTCATAGACCTTCTATCATTTTCTCTCTTTTGGAGGGTAGATTTTTCCCACTGGGTTTTCTACTTTTCTCCACTTCATGAGAGATTACTTTGTGCATGGGTACCTAACATGGCTTGTAGTTAGGACCCATTTTATCCATGACCACCTAAGTTATGCTTAAGGGGGGGTTTCAGTTTATACATTAATGCTTGCATACACATAGGTTGATCTAAGCCTACTTAGGCATTTATTGTTGTATGACTCATTGACATAGACTAGATATTTTCTAGATATTTTCTTGATATTTGGTCCAACACTTGGATATTTTTCCTTTATAAGGAGACCCTTGACTGACTAATAACATAGGTTGAGTTTATGCATTCTATCTCTAATGTGCTTGTCAAATATCTATGTCTCCTAGTTCTTTCAAGGAGTAAAACAAAGCTTGAGACCACATTTGTCCTGGGTATGGAGTCAACATTGAAGTCTAACCCACAACCATCCCATTGAAAACAAATATTTTTGACATGCACCATCCCATTCAATAAAGACCTTCAAAGAATATAGCATGTGATTCCAACTTAGAAAATTTACAGTTTCAATGGTACTAGAAATTGAGTTGTGACTAAAAATTTGTAATGATGACTATTACATATATGTATGTTTCTTCTTTAGAGAAACAAAATATATTTTAAGTTTATTGTAAAATATTGTATATATATATATATATATATATATAGAGAGAGAGAGAGAGAGAGATGTATATATATATATAGATATAGATAGATATATATATCTATTATTTTAAATATGTAATTATGTAAGTAAGTTGAAATTTAAATTTATAATCTATACTTTTTTTATACATGCATGAACCAACTAAGTTGTTTGGGAAATGATACTTATAATTGTAATAACTCACATTTATTTGAAAGTATACAATATTTTAACTTCTTTTGACCAAAAATGTGGGTGATCCCACAATAGTGGTTTACAATTTTTGGCCAAACTGGACACTGAAAATATTATTTTTAACTAAATCTTCACATTTGGGCACCTATAGCAGCTAAACCATGAGGAATTTGAAGATGATGCAAACTAGAGTCTCATCACATTTTTTCTGTAGATTCTAAAAATATATTTTTTAAAAAATTTGGAATTAGATTGCAATTATTTTTCCATCTCCCACGAAAACTGGTTTTTTTTCAAAAAAATAATATTTTTAAAAAGTGACGCATACTATATAATGCATAACTTTTTTTCCATCAAGGATAAAATTCTAATTCTTTCGAATT
This sequence comes from Sequoia sempervirens, assembly GCA_007258455.2. NCBI lineage: Eukaryota > Viridiplantae > Streptophyta > Pinopsida > Cupressales > Cupressaceae > Sequoia > Sequoia sempervirens. Next base: position 50,556 of record VDFB02064356.1, read on the forward strand.
TAGATTTGTAACTCCAATATCTAGTGCTTCCACTTGGTTAGATAGTTTTTATTGAATATTTTTTTAATCAAATTTTGAAGTCAAACCAATTACAATTCAGACATAGCACGATAGATAATGCGTAATTTTTTTTGTATATATCAAAAAAAAAAAATTGTTTGATCAAGGACTTCAATATTTGGTGCACTCATATTTTTCAATTTTTTTTTATAATCTGCTATTTTTCCACATATGCAGAACAGAGACCTTAATTTTCAATGAAAAACTCATGTTTAATAAAACTAAAAAAATAAATACATAATAAAACCAAAACCCATTAAAATTATATTCGTTGGATAGCTCGTTTCAAGGACTACTTGATTCCAGCTGGGTTTCTAAAGATTCCTCCATTTTTATCCTCAACCCGAGCTTTGAAGTGCCAAAATTTAAGTTTTTATTGTGTCTAGGGTGGGATGAGGAATAAGGGGGGTTTGTACAAACCCCTAGGGGTTCGCTCAAACTAGGGTTCACCTGAACCCTGGTTCGAGTGAACCACCCTTCCATAAGAGATTTTGTTGGTTTTTGGGTAGGAAAGAATTAAAAGGGTTCACTCTAACCCTGGTTCGAGTGAACCTTTTATGGGTTCAATCGAACCAGTATGTTCATACGAACCCCTAAAATCAAGTTTTTTGCCATGTATTCATTTTTTGTGAGTTTTCCTTCCTCACTTGAATTGTAAACCACTATTGTGGCTTCACCCATGTATTCTATGGATGCATGCATCACACACACACACACACACACATTCACTATATATGCCAACTTAAATGGAGAATAACTATTACCTAGAAATTGAGGGTCCTCTATTATATGCATATGAATATTTGTTTATTTATTCTTTTCTTTTATTCATAGCCTAACAAATTAAAGCTATACATGTGAAAATTACAAAACTTTCAAAATTTCCCTTTTATTTGATTGTTTGGTTAGGTTTTCTTTTTTATAAAAAGTGTATAAGTGACATGTTTTCAATAAAGAATTGGCATATTATTAGAGTTTTATTTGTTCTTATTTGTATTTATGTTTAGAAACAAGTTTTTCTATGCATTTTTTTCTATATTAGATCAAATTATTGGGATTTCTAGGCAAGATGGAGTAGTAATTAATCAATAAACCAATGAATTATACAAAGAAAAAACAAAAAAATTAACATGGTTCACTCAATATGTGATACGTCCACAAAGAACTATTAGTTTTATCATATATCTAGCAAAGAATATGATTACAATAACCAACAACAATAACTCTATATATATTACAATAAAACTTAAAAAATACTTTTTTTCTCTAACAAAGAAACATACATACATATGTGTAATAGCCATCATCAATACAAATTTTTAGCCACAACCCAATTGCGAGTGTTGAATTGAAATTGTAAATTTTCTAAGTTGGAATTGCATGTTATATTTTTTGGAGGTCTTTATTGAATGGGATGGTACATGTCAAAAATATTTGTATTCAATGGGATGGTTGTGGGTTAGACTTCAACGTCGACTCTATGCCTAGGACAAATGTGGTCTCAAGCTTTGTTTTACTCCTTATTAAATTAAAAGAGATAATTTGTGGACTCTAGTATTGGTGAGATATGTGTCATTCCAACCTACAATAATTGAATTATTAAAGGTTTGATCCACCAAATACAATGAACACCCTTATCCATGTTGGTGCCCTTTATGTCCTTGCATCTACATCCAACTTCAAACAAATTTTTACTTTGTCCAAAACTTAGTGGAATATTAACTATTTTAATTATTTGGAGACCTAATTGTTAGCAAGACAAGAATGTGTACTCAACATCTCCCACATGTGATTGACATTACTTAATTTTTTTCTATCTATTGGGAATTTACAACTTAGATGGTCATACTCATGCCAACTCTTTTTAGTGGAATGAAAGATGTTCATACTTGACCTATTGAATCCAATTAAAATCCATTAGTTAAGTTCAAGATTCTAGATAGATATTGATATAGTTGTAATTCCACACATATTTTTCGTATGGTTTGTCCATACCTTTTCAGGGGACAATTAAGAGACACAAAGTGTAACCCTATTGAATTCAACGACTATTTTGCATAATAATTTTTACTATAATTCATGTGGAAGGATGTATGATTGGATCTAGATTAGAGTTTTGAAAGGCAATCCTTTTAGGTTTGAAGTCTATATGTTAATATTTGATGAACATATTGATATTGTTATAAAATGTATATAGAACCAATACTCTAGTACAAATATTTGTACATAATCAAATTTATTTGCCAAAACCTCATAAAAAAAATCAGACCTCATATTTTTCAAACCTCGTTTAATACTTCTTAACCCAATGGAATAAATCTTTTAACAATAACTCTATACCCAAAAATCTACTTATAAACCCTTTTTGAACTAAATATTATATTTTATTAATAAATATAAAAGCTAAGATAGAACTACCCCTTAAACATCTTAAGTAGAAGCTACTGTGTTTCACTGCCCCTGAAGGAGGGCTTCATGACTAACTACTGTGATCTGCACATTTTTCAAAAGTATTATTAACCTTGCCCAACTTAAAACTGAATTCTATGGAGTCCTCGCGAATCACGACAGTGAAAATTAGTAGAGGTGGTGACACGATTACAATGTTTGAAAGCATATGTACCCTGAGAATATTTTCCGCCTGATATATTCACTGTCTCTGCTTTGTCTTGCTCTGTGTTGTCATTATAAATAAGATCTAAAGGACAGAAACAACAACGCTTTAGGTACTTTTGTCTTCCAAAACAATTACAAATAATTAATCTCTGCATTAGAAAACTCAGGCGCGTTTACACTTGATCCGCAATCCACAGAATTGATTTAAGTTCTCTTGAAGCCTCGGGAGATTCCATCAAAGATTTGTGTTAAAAGTCAGATAAGTTAGCATAAAATCTGAATTGGCCTGTTCGAGCGGGCATGATGATGATGGTGTTTCAAAGAAGGGAAAAAGTTATGAGTGTTCTCGTCTGGACATTAATGGCGCTCATGTTTTCCGGCGCTGCCGATGACCACCGGCTGTTCGGGTCGGGCGGTTTTGAGAGAAATTCTTTCTTTAAGCCCAGCATGCGACCGCAGGATTCAAGCGGGTTTCCCAAGTTTATGAGCAGGGCCGAGGCCGAGAAAATGTACGTTATCCGCCTGAAAGAAACGCAGCAATCTCTGCAAGCAATGGCTCCATCTGGTGGGCCTGCGTCTGCTCCGAGTGACAAGCCCAAGGTAGGTTTCAAGTCCTTTATGTGATTAAAGCTAATTATATTGACTGGAAAAGATTGCAGGTTATAGTGATATTTAATGCTGGCCTAGCAGGTTGTAGACTTTAAAGGTTGGCTTCGTTGAGGTTAATTATGATGACTTTTATGTAATCGAAGGTAATGCAAGCACAGTTAAAATTAGATTGAATCTTTTTCTGGTATGTTTATTTTCAGGGTCCTGCTACTGGAAGGATTTTTCATGTCACGGACTATGGCGCGGACCCAACCGGTGCGTCTGACAGCACACAGGCGCTCATGTCGGCAATAAATGACGTTTTTAACTTAACCACGGAGTATCAGCTACTGCCCAACGTATCCGACTTTGGGGGCGCCGAGATTCATCTGCAAGGAGGAAATTACAAGCTGAGCGCCCCGCTGCGGTTGCCTCCAGGCGGCAATATTTTGGTAAGGAATTCAGCTGCATCTTTGTTAGATGTTCTTACATTTCGTTAGCGTCGTTTGGGCCAAATTGAGTTTGTTCAATTCTCTTTGTTGTGTAAAGTTTATTGTCTATTCTAGCAGTAGCTTTAGAGTAGTTGGAATCTCCATGGATTCAGATCTCCAGTAATCTTCTGTTAAATTCTTTTATTCTGTATATCAGTATGCTTCTCTAAAATCAAATTTGCAGCATTTAGATACAAATTTGCTGTCAAATTCTTCTGTCCTTTATGTCAGTATGCCTCTCTAGAATCAAAGTCCTTTCAAATTTTGTAAATAGACAGTTGAGCGTTGGATTGAAAAATAAATATAAGAATATACAATTGAAATATGCTCAAAATTTATACATTTTCAGAAAATAAAATTTAAAATCTATTCATGAGAGAATATACAGTTGAATTATACTCACAATACAGAAGATAAAAAACAATAATTTTTTAAAAATTATACAGTTCAAAAATTAAAAAAAATCAATATTCACGAAATCACAAGCTTCACAAGTTACTCCTGAAAAATTGAACAGTGATTGCTACAGTCTTACCTGCCCTAAGATCCTCCAGAAATTTTACAAGCTTTAGAGTCTATTTCAATACAAAATGTTTCGAATATTTGTCCCTAGTTAAAAAAATTGTGTTTCAAATTCTTCAAATATTTGTCCCTAGTTGAAGAAATTGTGTTTCAAAGCTAACGAATTGAACTTTTCGAATCTACAGATTCACGGCGGCACTCTGCGGGCGTCGGAAAATTTCCCGAAAGACCGTTATCTGATCGAGCTATGGTCTCCTCCCGCCCCGAAAATGAACACCAATCTCACGGCGTTCTACGAGGACATAACGCTACGGGACCTCATGCTGGACGCCAATTTCAGCGGCGGTGGAATCCTAGTCAACCAGTCCGTCCGCACAAACATTGATAACTGTTACATCTCGCACTTCAGCAGCGAGGGCATCAAGGTTAAGGATGGCCACGAGATCTACATCCGCAACTCCTTCATTGGCCAGTACATCAATGTTGGCGGCAGCCACAATGAACAGAACTTCACTGGCGTCGGCATAAGCCTCCTTGGCAACGACAACGCCGTCACCGACGTCGTCATCTTTTCTGCCGCCGTCGGTATTGACGTCGCCGGGAGGGCCAACGCTTTCATTGGCGTGCACTGCTACAACAAAGCGACGGCACTCGGCGGCGTCGGAATACAGCTCCGGTTACCCGGCAATACACAAACAAGAATCCTCAGCTGCTATATGGATTATACCGGCATCGTTGCAGAGGACCCTGTACAGCTGACCATTACAAACAGTTTTTTCCTCGGCGACGCCACGATAACGCTAAAATCGACGGAATGTAAGGTCGTGAAAGGCGTCAATATTGTAGACAACACCTTCTCCGGCAACGGAAAGGGCACCTCCATTGTACAGCTTGACGGATCCTTTGACACAGTTGAGCAGACGGTCGTAGATAGAAACAATGCGTGCGGGATGACTCTGAAGTCGACGGTGGCGAGAGGCACCGTTCAGGGCAACGGGACGACGTGGACCATGGATTTTTCCCAAGTTTTGCTGTTTCCAGACCATATACAGCATGTGCAGTATTCATTTTCCACCCCGGTGCTGTTTCCAAGGCATGCGCTGAGAAATTGTTCAAACAATACAGTCGTTGTTGAGTCAGACGTAGCGGTTCCTGCTACCGTAGCGGTTACTGTGGACCAGAGCGCAACCCTTATTCGAGGCCAAGGCATTTGTTCCAGCACATGAATTGTGTGAAGATATTTAGTATTAATATTTAAGTTTATATTTTATAATCTATGATTATAAGAATATTAGATTGTACTCAAATAATATTATTTAAATTTAAATAAATTATAAAGATTAATATAAAAGATATGTCATAAAATTTATATTAATTGTATATATTCATTGTATTCTATTATTTTTAAACTAATATCTTTTTTTATTTTTCATAAAAAAATTAATTATTATGTTGAGGGTATATATTCATTGTATTCTATTATTTTTAAATTAATATTTTTTTTCATAAAAAAATTAATCATCATGTACATAAAATCTACTTTTTTTTTTTTATCAAATATGTATATTTTCTAGAAACCTACATAATATGCCTATAAAAAATCATCACAATCCTTAAAAAAAAACAAAACCAAACCTAAAAATAAAGAAAGATTAATCTAATTTTAAAAAATAAATAATAAAAATTAATAAAATAATACAATATTAAATTATATATTATTTTGATTTAAACAAAAAAAAAATCACTCTATGCGATGGGCCGCAGCTCACTACAGAGGCAACAAGCCATTGCACAGGTCGTCAGCCTATGTAAAAGGGCATAAGCCCTTAAATTATTATTTTTTTAATTTTTACTTTTTAAATAAATATTATATTTATTTTATTAATACAATTTATTTAATATATAAAAATTAATAATATGAAATTTATTTAAAAATTTGTAATTAAATTAATATTTAGTATGTAGCATAAATATTAATAATATTAATAATAGAATTATAGCAATAATTTAATATAAAATATTAAGAATAATATAATAATACAATATTAAAATAATATTAATATTTCTAATATATTGTTTAAAATATATTAAAAAATCATATACAAAATAATATTAATTAATACATGATTGTAAAATGATATATCTCTGCATATTTTATATAGATTATATTCAAGATATGTATGCAAGATATATATGTATGATATATTCATGATTAGATACGTATGCTAGTTTATTTACATTGAGAGGCATCTACAATCATAGAATGGAGGTTAACAAGCTATGTCCATAAAATTGATTTTTTTGGAAAGATAAATATGCTAATTTTTTTGTTCTTTTATGATGAGGTTCAAGTACCTATCGATTTTGTCAACTCAATCATTGACCATGGCATCAATCAATGCTAATTTATTGAGATTAGGGATGCTTTTAGATGAGATGCATCAACCTATAATTAGTCCTACACTTAGAACCGTCTTTTTTGACTTTTTCTTGCCTTTGGTTGTGTATGATATGTATTAGCTTGTGAAAGATGGCATTCTTAACATGTATTTCTCTATGATGTTGCCTTAAAATATACTTGTGAGGGGAATGTGGGGGAGTGTCTATAGATATTTTCTTCATATACATAATCATTTTGTTTATTTTTTGGACAAATAAAGAAAGTTCATTCAAATTTTAAAAATAAATAAAAATTTGTCTATTCCAACATGAATGGTTTAAAGAAAATGGTGAGTTGTTTGAGTTGTCCAACCTATTGGTGGAAGTCAACCCATTGAGGTAAGTCCTTTCAAATTTAAACTAACAATCACATCTTGATGTGCAATGGGAGAATACGCAGTTGAATTATGTTCAAGATTTAGCAAAGAAAAACACAATATTTTTTAAAAAAATTACATAGTTCAAATAATAAAATTTCAAATGACTACTTGCAAAATTCAATATTCATGAAATCACGAACTTCACAAATTACTCCTTAGAAAATTGAACAATGATTACTAACCAAGAAAAAGCTAAGTAGTCTTAGCTGCCCTAATATCCTCCATGAATATTTCAATACAGAATTCTTCAAATATTTGTCCCTAAATTGTATTTCAAAGCTAATGGATTGAACTTTTCAAATCTACAAATTCACGACGACACTCTACGGATGTTAGAAAAATTCCTGAAAGAAGCTATGGTCTTTTTCCTCGAAAATCAACACCATTCTCACTAGCGCAGAACTCATAACCACCTTGCAGAATGAGTAGACAATATCCTACAAGTACATAACGCTACGGGACCAATTTCAGTGGTGGTGGCATCCTAGTCATCCAGACTGTCTTGCATAAATATTGATAACTATTACATCTCACACTTCACAAGTGAGGGCGTCAAGGTTGAGTTTCGCCACAAGACCTACATCTGCAACTCCTTCATTGGCTAGTATATCACTGTTGGTGGTAGCTCCAATGAAATAATTATCATGTGCATGTAGGATGAGGAGGTTAGAAGGTAGGAGCAAAATTCTAACTACCCTTTCAAATGTGAAACATGTGTAGCACGTTATGGACAAGTATAGGGACACATATTGAGTTCACATGAGGTGAGAAAAAATGTGAGATGTTTCTCTAAGGGAGCTTAAGAGTAGTGTGAATGGGATCAACTAGATACTAGGTAAATGCAAGATAGTTTGGTAATAACACTTTTCATACTAACACCCCTTAGGTGATATAGGAGGAAAGCTAGATATTGAAAATATGAGTCTTGATAGCTAGGTTTGACAAGGTACACATGTATAATCAAAATATCTCACAAGTAGAGTAAAGGAGAAAACTTAGTGGGAAAAAAAATCCTCCCCAAAAGAAAGAATGAGAAGGATAAAAAAACCTCAACAATGTACCTTGAATATAAGAACATGAAGATGAAGAACCCCTAAAGTACGTAGTTGTAAAATTTGTTGAAGATGAATTTGATGGTTTTTGCTAGAATCAATGAACCTCCTATGTCTATAGATCAAGAGAAGAGAGACAAACCATTACATGAGTGAACTCAAGTATGTACTACTCAACCTTGAATACATAAATGGAATGAAGGAATTTAAACACTTTGTGAAGTTGAAGATGGAAACGGTACTGTGATCAAGGAAGATAAAAACATTCCATGAGTGACCTATTAGTATACTACTAAATGTGCATGGTATTTTACATAAGTATCAAAATCTCATGAATATTGGCTAAACAAAAATGTATAAGATTTCTCCATTGCTCTAATAAGACCAAGGAAGCATTAGCATAACCATGAGATAATACCCCCCATAGTGCTAAAAAGGGAGAGATATTGGTAGATTGACTAAAGTGTGTCACAAAAGTATGCAAGAGAATGTAGAATAAAACATTATGTACAATATGATGTACAATTAATTGAAAAAGGGTGCATAAAACCCAAGACACACGTATGCATGAGGCAAGAATCATTGTTATTGTCCTAGAGGGATAGTCACTTGACAAAATTTTTATGGAGAAAACTAAGGCATTACACAACCCCCCATGGTAGTTTAGAACAAAGTGAAAATACAAAAGAGTCACAATAGATGTGTAAATTCCCCCTTAAAGAACAAAAATTAGATAGTCACTTTATTTTAGTGCATTTATAGACATATGTACTTTGTAGATTTCTTGTAATTTATCTTGAAAATAATGATTATAGATTATGTTATTAGGTGAGGTCCACAAGAAGGTAGAGTGCAAAAAATGCTATGAAAATATGCCTTCCTAGAAAAAACCATAAGTTTTGGATACATTTTTTGCAAAATGGAAGTCCAAGTAAACTATTTATAACCCATTATAATTTTACAAATTTATATTTAAAATAGGCCATCCAAAGAAAAAGAAAAAAATACTCCTTGCATTTTTCTAATAAATTTGGGAAAAAAGTTTGCTAATTTTTTAGATTGTGGGAAAAAGTTATACCTTGTTGAAAAATGTCAAAAAGAAAAGAACAAAAACTAGAGGTTTGGAGGAAAACTATAGAAAATTACACCATGTCAGAGAAAAAAAATTTGCACCATATTGAAGTACACAAAACTAGCTTTTCATTTACTATAAGAAGTCAAAAGTTTCACTTCCTAGGTGCAAATTATGACCAAAAGAAAATTTTCCTTATTAAAGAGTAATACATAGGCCTTGGCAGCTAGAAGTTGATGCTCTTAGATGGAAAGTGCTATAATGGAACTATGGTAGGATGGCATCTTGGTAGCTTATAGGTGGTGTGTCGGTGCTAAGCAACATAAGGTCCATGATAGTAGGTAGTGGTGACTCGAGGACCATGCCATAGTGGTGCAAAGGGTGGTAGCATGAAAGGTGGATTGCTAGTGGTGATAAGATAGTTTCTAGGTCACTAGAACTATTTCTTGATGGCTACATAGTTTTCCCCTATGAAATCCCATAGTTGTACATGTATTGCTATCACTTACAAGTGTTATCCCTATTGAGGGGTTATACCCTATGGAAAAAAAAAAATTAACCTAAAAATAACAACAAATTTTCACCTTCATATGGCAAGCATGTAAGACTTGCAAAAATACAATATTGTACATTAGCTAAGAGAGATTTGATATGATGACCATACAATTGTATAGATCCATATAGATTTTTGTATGACCACCATTGATGATCTCTCAAAAAAACCATTAGAATTTCTCATCACCAAAATATAAAGTGTTGTATATGAAAATGTGTATTTTAGGCCTTTTGAGTGCAATGGCGGTGTTTCTTTTACTCTAGGATGAACTATTTGAAATTTGATGTCTACAACGCTTGTAAATTTAAGAAAGAAATGGAATGGACTTGCAAGATTGCTTTGATCCCATTTTTGAGTAGTCAAGATATTCTTGCAAGATAAAAAAAAATCTGGAAACAAGAATTTCAAAATGAAAATAATTGTTATATGCATGTTGTAAAATGTATAGAAGGGAGCCTTACATATAAAGATAATGACATGATGGGGTGAGAAGCTAGGAGTGAAAATCTAACTATCCCTCCAAATGTTAAACATGTGTAGGACTTTATGGAAAATTGTAGTAACACATGGTGAATCCACAAGAGGTGAGAAAAAAAGTGAGATGTCTCTCTAATAGAGCTTAAGAGTAGTGTGAATAAAAACAACTAGATTCTAGGTAAATGTATGCTAGTTTAGTAATAACACTTTTCACACTAACAATAGATAGTTGTACACTATTTTCATCATAACTTTTGAATCAAAACTTTAAATCATGAATTCTTGGATGTATTGGAAGTAGAACAACAAAATATAAACTAGGTCATTCTTACCATTTTCTAGATCTCTTTTACAACTATGGAATTGATATCACAGGAGTGTATTTGGATCAAAATTGTGAATCAAATATCTAAGTGTGGATTCGATCTCTGCCATTTTAGAAAATTTCTTTCATATAACTTCAAAGTATTCAAATTTTGTTCCAACATAAAAAATGGTTCTTTGTTTTTCTTGGTTCACATAGTAGGGATAATTAGTCCCTTGTGTCAAACCATGCAAGGATGTTGAATTAACAAATTTTAAAAAACATTAGCAGTAATATTCGTATACTTATAATATAGGACCCTCAATTTATAGGTAGTAGTTATTCTCCATATAAGTTGGCATGGTGCAGGAGCATGCGGATGAACAGGCAATTAGCACCACCCAAAAAAAAAAATTGTTAGTTTGATTTTTCTTCGAATATTGATTTGTCATTCTTGTTTGGTTTTCCTTTTTATCTAAACCTCTCAAAAAATCTTTTAAGCATATGGTGTCTAGTGTGCAATTGAGAAATATCGATGGCATGTGAAATATTTGATAAAATGCTTCAAATGTCACACTATCCACACAACCTGAGATGATTGCAGAATACGCATTGTCAAAGACATCAGAAAACTTTCAAAATTATGAAGAAATAGATGTAAAGGCCGCTCCAATTAAATCAATTCGACTTGGTATGTGAATTAAAGGAGAAAAGTAGTCTGGGGAAAGGTCTATCTGTATTCACTTGGAAAATACTTTTCATTTAAAAAACAGGTATGTGCCTTATCATATTCACTCCACATAGAATGGTGGAGAATATCGTTTGGGAAAGAGAGAGACTTTTTGGGAGAGGGTCGATGCCTTGAGAAGGGGGGTCGAAGGAATTTGAAGGGATGCCAATGAATGAGGATAAGCGCCAAAATATAATGCAGACGTCAAAGAAAAGAGAAGATTTTTCTCAGAGACCCCGTGCAGAGGGAGGGAGTATGCGGGTAGAAAGGGAGGCCCAGCTAGTTGAAGGAATGCACAGAAGATGAGGGAGTCTTTGTGCGCGGCTTGAAGGTGTAGAGGCCGACAAAACAAGAGAGGCCGATAACTGAGAGAATCCTGAACAGGAGGACAAGGCACGACAGGTGTAAGTAGAAGTGTTGAGGTAAAGAGAGGTGTGTAGATGGAGTAAGTGTGTGTAGCTGTAAGTGGCAGGAGAAGCATCAAACATTCGTTGATGCGAAACAGAGAATGAGATGTACGCAAAACAGAGGAAGGTTGAGTAATTAAAAAAAAAAGGGCAATGTGAAGTGCCTTGTTTGTAATTTGCTTGAAATCTTGTATTGCCGACTTACAGGGGTTGTTTGCTTTGAAGTCAAATAAAAAAAATTTATTGTGTTGCTATTGAGTTGTGTTCAGGGTTTGTTTGCTTTGAAGTTAAATAAAAAATATATATTGTGTTGCTATTGGGTTGTGTTTGAGGTAGCAAAATTATACTACCATGAAATTGTGAAATAGTCAAAAAAAAGTTTGGTTTTGTCAGTTTGGGTTGAATTAGGGAGTTTTGGTTTACACTGTATCAATTGGTATCAAAGCCAGCAATTTTGAGTGTGGAGAGTATCCACTAGGATCTATGGGAGAGAGTGAAGTGTAGAGCTCAAAAGGGTTGTTGTGGATGTGTGTGGAATCCCAAATAGTTGAGAATTGAAACCATTGATTGGAAGATATGCCGCTCTGAATAGGAAGAAGAAGAGGAAGAGGAAGACCTAGACTAGAGGTTGTACTTGAAAGATTTTATGACATGGTGATTGAAGGCATTAGAAACCAAGGGGAAGTAGGTGCTAGTAACAGAAGGGAAAGAAGAGAAAGAGGAAGAGAACATGAGAATGAGGAAGAAATCGAAGGTGAAGAACATGAAAGAGAAGAAAAAGAAGAGGAGGAGGAGGAGAAGGGGGATGAAGAATGACTAGTGGATGTTGAACAAGGAATATTTTTGAGAGCTCTTTCGAGAATAACAAAGAACAATAAGATGGACTTGTTGAGCTTTTTTAGAACGTTAAATCCAGATTTGTTAATTGATTGGATTGGAGAGCTAGAGGAGTACTTCGAAATGGAAGACATTAAAGACCCATAGTGGGTGAAGGTAGCTCAAACAAAATTGAAAGGGCATGTTGTGTTATGGTGGAAAGGATTGCTGAAAGAACGAGAGATGGATGGAGATCCCCAAATAACGAGGTGGAACTAGATGGTGACGAAGTTGAAGAAGACATGCATACCTGGAGATTACGAAATGGAGTTGTTCAAGAAATTGCAAAATCTAAAGCAAAAAGATATGAGTGTAAAAGATTATAGGTAAAAGCAAGAAGTTGGGTCCACAAAGAGGGGAAGTTTTGGCCAAAATAAAAAAATTCACACGAAATGTGTACGCATTTTTAAAAAACACATACGTGTTATGGATCGTGTACTCGAGCCTAAATCTGAACAAGTATGCATTTAGATTTAGCTACTAAAACCTAAAATGTGTACGTGTTACGAAATGCATACGCATTTCGCAAAGCTATTTATTTTATTAAATAAGCGAATATGTTTTCATTTTCACAGTCAATTTGAGTTGCGTTGTAGAAGGAGAAGGAAGATCGCGTATGTGTTTTGAAGGACCTAATTGAAGCAAATTTTTACTACCACCTCCTCCTATCAACACAACCGACCTCAGCGACCTCCAGGTTGGTTAAATTCTGCCATTTTTGTGCTTTATAACCTGCATTTTTGTTTTGTAATTGTTATTTAGTTTTTGTTTGTTTAGTTTGTTTTAGTTCAACATTTTATTGTTTTTAAATTGCATTTAAAAAACCAAAAACATCAACAACAAAAAAGACGTTAAATTGTAAATCAAAAACCATAAAAACTAAACCTAAATTAGACACATTTAACTTAGAAATCAAAACCCTAAATCCTAGGTTCCAAAAAAATAGACCTAAAAACTAATTTACCCTTAATCTTTGGACCTAAACCCTAAAACCCTAATATTTTTTCCTTTTAGACAGTGCAACTTGAAAGTACAATCAATACTTTCAATGTAACCATTTATGTTGAGAAATGAGGAGATGTTTCTTAACTAGTTCAAAAAATCATAACATAAATTTATGAAGTTGATCTAATTAGGATTTATCGTGTTGCTATGTTACACCATTGCCATACTCAACTATAGTTTAAACATTCTCATTTTTTAGTATGGTTACAAGTTTCAATCTCATTAGGATTGATCATGTTGCTCTTGCTCATTGAGTAATTTCAATATGGAAATTTCCCTCCTTGCTTTATTTTGTGTCCTCCTTGTCATTGGTTCTTAACTTTCACTTCACATAATTTTAGAAGTATCCCTCCTTGGAGGTTTCTTAAATTTTTTATTTGACATAGATATGTTTTCATGTCATCAAATCTCTAAATAATTATATAGTAAAGATCTAATTTCTTCCATTTTTGCATGATAAATTATGCACACCAATTCACATGTATTAATATGATTTGAACATTACAACTAAAAAATTTAGTGAAGTCTTTGTACTTAAAGAAGCCATTTTTAATATGTGAATAGAGCTCAAGCACATCTTTGTTTATTTTGTATTGCAATTACCACTAGCATATATCTACATGTCCCTTTGAATGTCTTCTATTAATTTTATTCTTATCTTTAGTATGCTTTGAAAACAATGAATGGGATTATAAATTAATGTTAGTGTTAAACTTATTTCTTCTTAACTACTTTGTCCCACTATAGAGAACTTGTGTCTCTTATCATGAAATTTGAAAATTTAGATAAATCAATTTATGTCCTTGTATTTAATTAAATTCTATGTCATACTTGATAAATACATGTATTCACAATTGATATACCTTAGCTCTATAGATATACTCTTGTTGGCAAACAACTACACATATGAGTAAACTTCCGCTCGCCCCAAAAGATAAAGCTCTACCCATAAAAGTAGAAGAATATTACTTATTGATGAATTAGTTAATTAATGTTAGGCTTGATATTTATGAGCTTCATTGAGCACCCTTGTCTAACAATAATCCTAATACTTAGAATCTAGTATATTTTTTACAAATTAAACTATATGGTTTTCATCATTTACCTATTTTGACACTCATTCTTGAGTTGAATAACCTAAATTAGTGGGGTTTCCTTCTCTTTTCCACCTTTATATGTAATAGAAGACACTCTAAACAACCCCTAACCTCCTATTAACACCCAATTTGAGAAATCAAAGTTATATATCTATGTGTCTTATTTTTCATTCTTTAGTCCTTTACCTATAGAAATTGGTTCATCACCTCATGTTCACAGTCTCTATTTACTCTTATTTAATTTTTCCAATAATGATTCAAAGAAGCCTCATTGCTGATATTGTAGCCTTTTGTGAGCTCTCAATTCTTGATGTTTTATCCAATTCCTAGTTTATGTTGATGGTGATTTATTTAAATAAATCTTAAGTTTTTACCTTAATCCATGTGGTTTTATTGTATTTGTTCCTGGACTTGCTATCAATATTTGCACATGACTTAAGTATTTATGTTTTCTTTATTCAATGATTGGGCATGGGTATTTTTGTTTCATGCATTAGCCACATGTGTAGTTGCATATATGTATATTATGTTTCTTGGTTAAATAGTAAAAGGTAAGAGTAGCTATCTTAAATCTTGTTGTTTTCCCCCTTAGTATCAAGATCAAGTTTCAATTAATGTATATCATCAAATTTGTTTATAGTTTAATTATCAAGTGATATCTAGCTAAAAATAAGTTTATGGCCTTCTTTTAGGTGATTCATTTAATAAACCAATGACATAGTGCATGCATTCATAGGGTTCTAATAAAACCCCCTAATTTCATTTCTACCCATCAAACTTATAATTAGAACTTACCGGGCCCTATTTTCACTGAGAGGTATCCTATGTACCTTTTTTTCTAGTTAAGTTCTTATATGATCCCTTTAATATTTCCACACTATCAGCCAAGAGAAATTCCCACATATAGATCTAACTCAAAACTATTTATAATTTCCATCCCATTTATTAAAGGTTTAACATAAAATACCTAGATGAATTATGACAAATATGTCATCCTCTAGAAAGATTTGATGTAGAAGCACTTATACAACTCAACATATGAGTTCCCTTTCCATGTACACAAAATGTAATATTGTATCCTTAGATATTTTAGGTATCTTAACTATAATATACATATTGATCTAAATTATAGTGGAAATATTTTAGATATACTTGATGATTCTTCTTGGAAGGGTTGCAAAAGTACTAAAAGGTGTTCAATAATTAGTTTTAGGTAATGTAGGTAGGATTTTATTAAAATTGTATGACGTTGGTGTGACAATTATCTCCATTTTTAGTTGCATTCTAAGAGTTGGTAGCAACAACAAACCCTTCATATTAACAACCACACCCTTGACTCAATTTAATGTGTACATGCTATGGATTTTTGATGTTACGGATTTTTTAATGTTATAAATTGAATGTGTCTTCAAATGAAATGTATTTTGAATTTGTGCACGTTCAATGTGATTTTTAAATAACTTTCAAACTATGTGCATTATTCAATTAGTTTGTTGATATATATTTTTTAATTGTTTAACATATAGTTGCCATTTCATTATTTGAACATGGATCCATAATTTAACATAGAGGATTTTATACCTAATGCACAAGTTCCTGCAGATCCCATACATCCAAATCCGCCACCACAATGAAACCCCACACCTCCACACCCTCCACCTCCTAACCCCCCACTCCTTGTAGTTGATCAAGCTCAGTTAAGAGAGAGCATTAAAGCAAACCTTAATGTGATTTAGGGAAATATAGATTAGATTAAAAAAAATGAGCCTAGAATCCCCCCCATCTCACATGGATTGCATCTACGATGCAAACTGTTGCCGATTATGTTCGATCTATTGATGCAGACCTAGATAGGTTCCATCAATGGAGAGAAGAGAGGATAAAATTCTATGTAGATGGATTTTCCTATAAAGAAATTAATGACCTTAAAATTACCAAACAAGCCATGTGCCAACATATTTTGAGCCCCCAAACAAACCAACCAATTCCACCCACCGAAAATGAATTTCAATTTTATGGTGTAGGCACTTGCAGATAGCTGCAAATTTTTGGGATAGATGGTGGATGGTGTTTGATAGTCCACCACACAGAAATTTTGAGGTGCCCCTATACTTTTTGAGAAAGTTATGGGTTGAGTTTGAGTTGGGTTTAAAACCAAACTATTTTGATATGACGTCATTTCAAGGAGTTGGGCATGGCATGCTCCAACATAGATTAGGAGGACATGTTGATCCTCAATGACGTGCTCTGATTGTTCCTATTGTTCCTCCTCCTTCTCCTGGTGTTCTCACTACATTTTTATAGCAAACGATATTATCAACATTAGGAGCATTGAGTTCTCTTGTAGGACATCTCACTCATTAAACTACGCATGCAGTGGCTAAAGTGGCCAATAGAGAGTATGGAGGCTCGGGCTATGGGAATAATTAGGCATCCATTTCATGTGACCCAAATGCATCTAGGACAGAGTCATACACGGGTATGTTCATCTTTTGAACTTAAATTTAATTTTTTTGACATGTGCAAAATTCATGTAAATAATAACATCAAATTATATATATATATAATATTAATTCAAGAAGTGTTCAATGTAGATGCATGAACACACGATGTCGAAATCCCAATATGATCGTGTCTATATGTCAAGTGTTGTATATTTTGGCTCACCTTTTGGTCAAGTACTTGAACCAATATATATTAAATAATTTGTATGCATATGTCTAATTTAATTTGAATTTGTACACGTGTGAAATGATATATTATATCTAGATGCAGGGATGTCATGCGATACCAAGTATTGACCAACCACAAGTTGTGGTGAGTGCTCCTAAGTCATCATCAACTCAAGCGCATGCTTTCAAAAGTTTGTTAATTTTAAGTTAAATACACATCATAGATCTAATTTAATTTGAATTTACATACACATGTCTGAATGATTTGTACACTGTTGTACATCTATATGTGGGGATTTCATGTGAAACCCATGGCAGATGCACCTAAGACATCATCAACATTCATGCATGGGAAATCTCAGGTGTGTGATCATGAGGTCATATCATTTGAGGTTGTAAGCTTTACCAAATTTCCAATAAAATTTTTACAGACCTTTTAAATATATATATATATATATATATATATATATATATATTCAAGGTTTTAACATTTTGTTTGCTTTATATGAATATGCAGGATATAGTAGATCAAGCATTTGGATCTTCTCAAGTGAACAAAATGTGCTAGTAGATTCACATGATCATATGGTGATTTATGCATACTAAAAATCATTTTTATTGTATTTACTAGATATTTAATTAAATTTATTTTTATCTTGAGTTTATATTTTCAAGTTTATATGTTTAATTATATCAAAATTTCTAAATAACTTTAAATCTATTTTCAAGTTTCTTGTACTCTTTTACAGCATGATGTGGGTATTTCTAGTCCACATGGAACAAAGAGGAGACTTGATTTAACTGATCGCCCTGATAGTTAGATAGTTTTAAATTTTATGGACTATAGATCTCTAGTTTTATTTAAATATATGTGCTCGACTTGACATATACATTTTGAACATGTTATTTCATGGACCATTTCACATACATTATATTGATTAATATTAGCATCTTTTTTTTTTTTAATATCCGTCGACTTTAATATGATGATTATATATCCAATCAAGTATGATCATGTTATGTTCATTTTGATGATTGTATGCACTCATTATCTAATTTTTAAGTAATACATGCACTATATAAATTCTTATCTAGAATCAAACTTAATATATATAATTTATCACATGATTAGGTGACAAATTAAAACATTCCTTAAATAGTTTAGATCATATTCATAATAAATTAAGGGTAGGTAATTTTAACTATTTTCCAATTCTAGAAAATATTTGAATCACTAAAGAAAAATATATCTCCTTGTATGTATAAAATGTATAATCTATACAATTGAAAAAGTATATAAAATGTGGTAAATACAAGACATGAAATGTATAATCTATAAAATTGGAACAAGATATTTAAAAAGTGACTAATAAGTTCATTGAAGTTCATACATCAAACAAACATATGTAATGTATATTGATGTTTAATACAACCATATAACATGATGAAACATATGTGTGCATGTAGATACAATTAAAGCTTATCAACTTTTAGGTCAAGACCACAAATTGATATTTGCATAGTCTCTTGATAAAAAAAAATTATAGTGACAATCACATGGTAGACCGACTTGATGAGAACCTGAAAAAATAATTAATGTGAGTAAAGTAACTACAACTTTTATGAGTCATTTATGTAAATAATTCATGTGAGAAAAGAACAATATATAGTAAAATTTAGAAAATTGGATCTTATAAATTCCTTACAAATTCAAGGGATGTTTGTCATCGGATGGATTAAGGGGACCTAAGAGGATATAGTTTAAGGGGGGTCCTAAGAGAATTCCTTAAGGGAGTTAAGAGTATGGCTTAAGGGGATGAAAGAGGGTGGATTAAGGGGAATTGATAGAATGACTTAAAGAGATGTAAGAGGGTGGATTAAGGGGAGTTGATAGAATGACTTAAAGGGATGTAAGAGGGTGGATTAAGGGGATGCATGTCATGAACCCTACGATATGGCTTAATGGGTCCTAAGAGGATGGATTAAGGGGAATTATGAGAGTGACTTAAGGGATGCAATATTGTGAATTAAGGGGATGTAAGGGGATGTAATAGGATATGACTTAAGGGTCCTTTAAGAGGATGGATTAAGAGGAGTTGATAGAATGAATTAAAGGGATGTAAGAGGGTGGAATAAGGGGAGTTGATAGAATGAATTAAAGGGATGTAAGAGGGTGGATTAAGTGGAGTTGATAGAATGAATTAAAGGGATGTAAGAGGGTGGATTAAGGGGATGCATGTCATGAACCCTAGGATATTGCTTAATGGGTCCTAAGAGGATAGCTTAAGGGGAATTATGAGAGTAACTTAAGGGATGCAAGATTGTGGATTAAGGGGATGTAAGAGGATATGACTCAAGGGTCCTTTAATAGGATGGATTAAGGGGATGCAAGAGGGTGGATTAAGGGGAGTTGATAAAATTATTTAAAGGGATGTAAGAGGGTGGATTAAGAAGAGTTGATAGAATGACTTAAAGGGATGCAAGAGGGTGGATTAAGGGGATGCATGTCATGAACCTTAGAATATGGCTTAACGGGTCCTAAGAGGATTGCTTAAGGGGAATTATATAAGTGACAAGGGGGGGTTGGGTGGGTTGGGGTTGGGGTTCAAGAGATAAAGGTAGAATTAAAATTGAAGTTGTGAACTTAAAGATGCAAGAGGTGGAATTAGAATTGATAAAATTACCAAAAGGATATAGAAGGTGGATTAAAGAGTTGAGGGCTTAAAACCCTAAGCTAAACAGGACCCTGCATCTAGGAGATGAACCTAAACCCTTAAAACCCATATAGATTTGTTATTCTAAGCATCTCATGAACCCTAGAAACCCTAAACCCTAAACCATATGACCTAAAGCCTAGGAGATGAACCCTAAACCATTAGATGAACCCTGACCCATTAACCCATATAGATTTATTATTATAAGCATCTCATGAACCCTAGAAACCCTAAACTCTAAACAATATGACCTGAAGCCTAGGAGATGAACCCTAAATCATTAACCCATATAGATTTGTTATTCTAAGCATCTCATGAACCCTAGAAACCCTAAACCCTAAACCATATGACCTAAAACTTCTAGGAGATGAACCTAAACCATTGACCCATATAGATTTGTTATTCCAAGCATCTCCTTGAACTCTAGAAAACCTAAACTCTAAACCATGACCTAAAGCCTAGGAGATGAACCTAAACCGTGCTTATATAGATTTGTTATTCTACAAGTCTCATGAACCTGGAGGAAGACTTAAGAGGTTTAAGTGGATGGATTGAGGGTAGATATACAAGGATATGGTTAAGGAGGTCCTAGAAGAGGATGGCTTAAGGGGGTATTTAGAGAGTGGCTTAAGGGGATAATGAGGGATGGATTAAGGGTAGATATGCGAGGGATGTGGAATAAGGGGATCTAATGGGATGGCTTGGGGAATTAATAGAGATAGCAGGGGATACAGAGGAGATGGATTAATGGTACATAGAGAAATTGGCCAAGGGTCCCTAAGGGAATGGATTAAGGGATATGAAATCAATTATAAACTTTATAAAAAATAACAATGAATTAAATTTAGTTTTATATTTATACTATCAATTAAATGTATCTAGAACTATATATAGTTACCTGTCTGTAGATTTGAATTCCATTGTAATATATATGCATCTCCTCTCTTTTTTGTAAAGCATCTAGTTTTGGGAGACATGAAACAAAAAATGATATAAAATTTTAATTAGGAAATGACTAAAGATAAATATATATATAGACATGTATATTTGATAAATTTTTAACTACATATTGACTATCAATTAAATATATATATATACAATTATATACTTACCAATATTTATTTACTCCGTTGGACCATCTACATCCTCTCTTTTTTTAATGCATCTATGATTGTCTCATGATCATCCATTGAAAGTGTCCATTCAACTTTATTAGCATGTCTCCCTTGATATCCAACTAGTTTTATATTGGTTGCCAAAATCAAATGTGAATAATGTATAATCTTCTTGTGTCTTTCATAATCTTCAAATGTAGGCAAGCCATTCTTTCTTATCAAATATTTTCAAAGCCAGGTGCCAAAAACAACCACTGAACCAGTTGAATACTCAAAGTTGTCATCATCCACTCTAGGATGTACCAAATTATGTTTTCTCTCAACACATCTAACCAACCAATACTATGTCTACTCTTCATTCCCCTTAGGTGCAACAACAACATACACATGTCCTGCAAAAATAAATAAAAAATTCAATAAAGAGTGACTTATATTTAATTCACATATAAACATGCATACAAATAAAATTCAACTCAATAAATAATGTACCTTCTTGTACAAGCTCTAAAACATGATCATAATCATCTAATACGAACACTTGATTATCTTCAATTTTTATTCCATGTTGAACATTTGTCGATGTAGGTGTTAAGGCTCTTTGTTTCCATTGTTTGACTCATTTTGTATTTCCACATGCCTCCCAATCACCTACAATAAAAAATTGAAAAAATCATTCCAGCTCCCTTGTCCATATTGTCCATGTGTTTGCATTTGAACTCTTAAATGAATGCCATTTTGTAGATCCATTAATTTTTTCACAATCTTGTCAAGAAAAAATATCATTTTCTTCAACTAACCAAAAGAACCGTCAAATTATTGAGCTCTCACTTGTTCTTGTAGATAATTTGGTATTGCACCAATCTATAATTGCACATGCATCTCTAAATTTCCCAACATCCTCAAATTTTAGTTTCCCTCTAGCAAGAGCTCTTTTCACACATGTACCTACTCCATCGTGTTCTCCCTTACCATGACTAGCTTCAAAAAACTCCACATGTGATGGATATATTTTCCTTATAAACTCTACATAATCAATAAAACATTCTATCATTTTTGAATTGACCCATACAATTATCTGACCATATGAGATGTTCTCTCATTTGAATTCCTCTCTCTTTTAAATTTTTATAAAATATATCAAAACAATACCGAACAAACTTAGATGAATGTAATCAATTATCACTTACATAAAAATGGTACTCTCTCAAAAAAATTCTATTATCTTCTATACTATCCTTTGCATGTCTATAATCAATAAGAACAAAATACTCATGACTTGCAGCACGTTATAATACTATGATTGAATTTCTTCTTATGGAGTAAGTACCATTTTAACAAAATCAACAACTAACAATATAGTTCCAATTGGAATATTTTTTACATAAGCGAAATTGATTATCAAGCCAATGAAGCATCTTGAGAGCATTAACATGTTGGAACAATTTTATCTTTAAATTCTTTAGCCGTGTGCATGCACACCTAAATTTTCCACAAGTAGCTCACAACATTTCTAGATTTTCCATCTTTTTAAAGAATACTCAACATTTTAAATTTTCTTACATCCACTAATTGTTGTCCAAATTCATCTAAACTACTTTCATGCATACATTCTCCTGATAATGAAAAGTTACCACATCTATCGCATTCTCTAGAAATACATGCTTTTAACTAAAATAAGTTTCCATTAGAGGGTTCACAAAACAAACCTGCTATATAATATTTGATTCTTTCAGGTGGCATATTAATACCACAAATTTCCTACATAATTTGGTTAGCATGCAAAGTGCATCGTATATATCAAAAACTATCATAATAATAATGAAATTGTACATGATTTTTACAGCAACAAGAGATTCGTTGCTTATTAATTCTAACATACCAAGGTTTACACTTTTCGAATGATCTTTAAATTATGCTAATATTCAATGGTAAGATTGAAGCATCTAATTTTTTTTTATATAATTCAATTTGATTCATATCTAAGAGATTCTTTGGATAAGGTTCACAAATTTTGGAACCCACCCTTAATTTTAAGGCATCTCTAATGTGAGGTGATACTCTTGTATTATCATGCCAAAAAATTTCGATTAAAGATTTAATTTCATTAGTTAATTTCATGTATGATCTTGGGAGTCTACCACTAAAACTCCAACATTGATTAATTGGATCCTTTTCAATATTTTCTCTTCTTTTAGCAGCTCTTATCAAAGTTTTAGGTTTAATTTTATACATTTACTAATCTTACTTAACATTCTTTTATTTAAAGTTTATTTATTAACTAGAGCAGTTGTTATTGCATGACGAGATGCATTCTTATCTTTAGATCAACTTTTCTTACCTATAAAATCAATAGAATTAGAAACACTAGATATGACTTGTTCTACTAAATCATCTTTCATTTTTGGTTTTACAAAAATACCTAATTTTTTCATCACATTTCTCATTTTCGACATTCGCATCAATTGCACCATGAGTTGACATTGGAATCCTAATTTCTTTCTATAAAAAAACATTTTATATATTCTATTTCCATAAGTTTTAATTTGTCTCCAAGAAACTTTACCACGAAGGTTATCTAGCAAATCTTTTTCAATTGTAAAAAAAACATTTTCATCTTCATCCATACAAGGGGTTTCATTTTAATTCACGCAAGGGGTTTCATTTTCATTTTCAAACATAAAAGGGATTTCATTCTCATTTTCATCAATATGATGGATTTCATTCTCATTTGATTTGTTTTAAGGATCTATGACAGTTGCTTCAAATGCTTACATTAACAATTACAAACCAAAGGTGATTAATTAAAACTTAACACACAACAAAATTGAATTTACAAAATTACAAAGAGATCAAAGAAAGAACATAATGAGAGAGAGAAAGAGAGTGCAAACGAATTTGATAACAAAGTTCATCATTTGAAATGACTACGTCTCCGGGCCCCTCTCCAATGAGTGGATTGATCCAATTATTCCTCTAGAAATTTGGTTACATTCGTTGGCAGAACCTCCCCTTGGTTTACAAAGAAATTTACAAATGCACTTCCAAAGTGCGTGGAAAAAAGCTTCTCCAAAAGCACATAAATACAATAATTCCTCCAAGGAAAACAATCTCTCACACTTGCAAAATTCTTCCAAAATCACTTGCCTTCACACCCCCATTCTACCCCTTTTTATATTACATTTTTTGCCAAAATTGGTGTAAAACCAATTAACTACCCAATCTCCCTTACATAGAGAAAATTCCAATAATATCCCCTTCTTATGATTCTCGGAAGGATAATATCCCCTCAAGATAATTTCTTTTTCCTTTTTAATGGTTATGAAGGGATTTATTCCCTATTAATTTGGGGATGTAGTTTGAATAGGCTCCTTAATTTAGGAATAATATTCCTAATATTCTCGTAGAAAAGGAGTTTAGTACTTTTATGGTTTCAAATCATAAAAATGGCCTAATTTTTAGGCTTGAAATAACAAAAATAAGTCTAAGTTTAAATAGGTTTTATAGGCATTTTATAGGGGGGGTGGTGGTCCCACCACACTCCCCTCCCTTTATCCTTTCCCCTAAAAGAGGGGGATTTGTTCCCCTTCAAAATTGGGTCTCCCTCCATACCATGGGTGGCACCCCACTTAATGTGGGCCACCCCCATGGATGGGTGGGGACCATCTTGAATATCTTTTTAAATATATACTTTATATATTTTTTGTTATATATATATATATTTTAATTTGATTTGTTAATTATTTTTTCCAAAATAATTTTTGCCACATGGAGGGATGAGGTATTGCCATATGTCAAGGGCTGATTGGCCGTTGTGTTGACTGGGCACTGACGTCATTGGGTTGACCCAATCTTTGACCTTCCATAACTTCGTCATACAGACTCTATTTTCTGTGAAACGAACTCTATCAGAATCGTGATGATGAGCACTTCAAAATGGTGTTGAATTTGAATAGTTTTGATGAGTTTATTTTTTTGCCCCTTTTCTCTGGCCTACTTCTAAGAATTGACTAAAGGTTTGACCATATATATCTTGAGCTCCGGGACTCCAATTGACTCCGTTTGAGTTGTGTTGGAGTCAAGATCCCAAGAACTTTCTAATGATACCAAAATTGGATAAAATGGAGAATTTCAAATTTTGACAAAAAATCCTCTAGATCAGTCCTCCCCATTGGAGAGCTTTTGGACCTTCGAAAGCTGGTTACTCAAAAAGTAAGGGTAAAGTTCCCTCACTTTACCAGTCTCCATCCACTTTGCCTTACTTGGATGCATCCCTTTTAGCCCCACTCAGAGGTATTCAACTGCTCCTCTTCATGAAGCCTAGTGTTCCTGTCGAGGATGACATCTTCAGGCAAATCTAACATGTACTCTGGTGAAAGGTCATCAACTAATGGAACTTGCACTTTAGCCTCCTCATCTAGTATCATCAGAGGTTCATACAACTTCAAGTTCTCAGCGTTGACTACCAAGTAAATCTACATGTATGGAGGAAGATTAAGGCGAAAGGCAATTGTGCCAATCTTTTCTAGAATTTCAAATGGACCATATCTAATTGGCTTAGGCTTCCTTACTTCACCTTGCATTCTTTCCTTTCTTATGTGTAACCAAACTCCGACTCCAACTTGGAAATGATGATCGCTGCAATGCTTTTCATGACGAGCCTTGTACTTTACTTGACTCTTTTCCAATTGTGCTTCTACGACCTGATGAACTGCTTGGACCTTCTGGATGAACTTTAAAGCCCTTTCTACATCAAGGTGTCCATCTTCAACATCATTTGTTCTAAAATCAAAATCCATTGGTGTCTTTGGAAAATAACCAAAGCAAGTCTCAAAATGAGACCTCTTTGTACAAGAATGGGTTGCATGGTTGTAGGCATGTTGTACATAATGAAGAATTTCATCCCACAACTTAGGATGCTTGTTGCAATAGCCTTTTAGCAGATGCATAGCTGTCCTGTTGACTACCTTTGTCTATCCATCAGTCTACGGATGGAAGGATGTACTCTTCTTCAGTTTAGTATCCATAAGTCCCCATAAGACTGACCAAAACTCCCCAAGGAATCGAGAATCTCGATCTGATACAATGGAAGTGGGTAACCCAAAGTGAACCCATACAAACTAAAAATACATATGAGTTGTCAGTTCAACAGTGACTTGATTTTTACATGGCATAAGAATACACATCTTGTTGAACCAATCAACTACTACATACAAATAGTCATGCCCTTTCCTAGACATAGGTAACCCCCTGACAAAATTCATAGATACACTTTCCCATGGTCGGGACAGTACAGGTAAAGGTGTGTACAACCCCAATTTCCTATTACTTGGTTTGCTAGTTGCACACATCACACACCCCTTAATATGTTTTGTTACAATTTCTTGCATTCAAGGCTAGTAGCAATATTTTTGTAGTTGTGCCAAAGTTTTACTAAGCCCAAAATGTCCTACAATTAGCAATGTGTGTGCCTCTCTGATTACATGTGCTTGTTCATTCTTTGGAATGCATAATTTTCCTAAGTGATACAAGATTTTATCATGCACATAATAATCCTTTTCTTCTACTTGTTTGCCTTGGATTAGAGCTGCATAAATATCCTTAAAATTTTCATCAGTAGCATATTGTTCTTCAAAACTTGCATGCATCATAGAACTATTTTAAAGGATTATCAAAGCATTAGAAACTGGAGGTCTAGAAAGCATATCTGCTACTTTGTTATGGGCTCCTTTCTTATACTAAATGACTAA
>VDFB02064357.1:0-34650 GCA_007258455.2 Sequoia sempervirens
TGAAGGGATGTAAGAAGGTGGATTAAGGGGAGTTGATAGAATGAATTAAAGGGATGTGAGATAGTGGATTAAGGAGATGCATTTCATGAACCTTACGATATGACTTAACAGGCCCTAAGAAGATGGCTTAAGGACAATTATGAGAGTAACTTAAGTGATGTAAGATTGTGGATTAAGGAGAGTTGAGATAATGAATTTAAACCCTAAACCATATGACCTAAATCCTAGGATATGAACACTAAACCCTTAAAACCCATATAGATTTGTTATTCTAAGCATCTCATGAACCCTAGAAACCATAAACCCTAAACCATATGACCTAGAGATTGGGAGATGAACCCTAAACCATTAACCCATATAGATTTGTTATTCTAAGCATCTCATGAACCCTAAACCCTTAAAACCCATATAGATTTGTTATTTTAAGCATCTCATGAACCTCGAAACCCTAAACCCTAAACCATATGACCTAGAGACCAGGAGATGAGCCCTAAACCATTAACCCATGTAGATTTGTTATTCTACGCATATCATGAACCCTAAACCCTTAAAACCAATATAAATTTGTTATTCTAAGCATCTCATGAACCCTAGAAACTATAAACCCTAAACCATATGACCTCTAGACTAGGAGATGAACCCTAAACCATTAACCCATATAGATTTGTTATTCTAAGCATCTCATGAACCCTAGAAACCATAAACTCTAAACCATATGACCTAGAGACTGGGAGATGAACCCTAAACCATTAACCCATATAGATTTGTTATTCTAAGCATCTCATGAACCCTAAACCCTTAAAACATATATAGATTTGTTATTCTAAGCATCTCATGAACCCTAGAAATCATAAACCCTAAACCATATGACCTAGAGACTAGGAGATGAACTCTAAACCATTAACCCATATAGATTTGTTATTCTAAGCATCTCATGAACCCTAAACCCTTAAAACCCATATAGATTTGTTATTATATGTATTCATGAACTCCTCGCTGGGAAACCATAAACTCCCAAAAAACCAGGACCTAGAGACTGGGAGATGAACCCTACACCATTAACCCATATAGATTTGTTATTCTAAGCATCTCATGAACCCTAGAAACCATAAACCCTAAACCATATGACCTAGAGGTTGGGAGATGAACCCTAAACCATTAAATCATATGGATTTGTTATTCTAAGCATCTCATGAACCCTAGAGAGACTTACGGGGATGCAATTGGATGGATTAAAGGTAGATATACGAGGATATGGATTAAGGGGTCCTAAGAGGATAGCTTAAGGGGTGTTGAGAGAGTGACTTAAGGGGATGCAAGTGGATGGGTTAAGGGTAGACATAGGAGGATACAGATTAAGGGGTCCTAAGAGGATAGCTTAAGGGGTGTTGAGAGAGTGACTTAAGGGGGTGCAGGTGGATGGATTAAGGGTAGATATACGAGGATATGGATTAAAAGGTCCTAAGAGGATCACTTAAGGGGTGTTGAGAGAGTGACTTAAGGGGATGCAAGTGGATGGATTAAGGGTAGATATACGAGGATAGGGACATGGAGGGTGGAGGTGGATTAAGGGAAGAGGAGGAAGGAAGGAGAGTGGACAGTGGATGTGGATGGACAATGGATAGTGGATGGATGGACAGAGGGACAGTGGAGTGGAGATGGATGGACAGTGGATATAATGGATGGAATGGAAGAGATAGCTTAAGGTGCTGAGAGAGGACTTCTAAGGGATGTAGGTGGGATGGATTAAGGGTAGATATATGAGGATATTGATTGAGGGGTCCTAAGAGGATGAATTAAGGGGTGCTGAGAGAGTGACTTAAGTGGATGCAAGTGGACAGATTAAGGGTAGATATATGAGGATATGGATTACGGGGTCCTAAGAGGATGGATTAATGGTAGTTGATAGAATGACTTAAGGGGATGAAAGAGGATGGATTAATGGTACATAAGAGGATGCCTTAAGGGGTTTTAAGAGAATGTCTTAAGGGGATATGAAATCAATTATAATTTTTTTATAAAATGACAATGAATTAAATTTAGTTTTATATTTATACTATCAATTAAATGTATCTAGAACTATATATATAGTTACCTGTCTCTAGATTCTAATTCCATTGTAATATATGTATCTTCTCTCTTTTTTGTAAAGCATCTAATTTTGGGAGACTTGAAACAAAAAATGATATAAAAATTTAATTAGGAAATGACTATTAAAGACAAATATATATATCAATTAAATATATATACTTACCAATATTTATTTACTCATTGTACCCATATCCTGTGATCCCTCTTTTTGTAATGCATCTATGATTGTCTCATGATCATCCATTGAAAGTGTCCATAAACTCTTTATTAGCATGCCTCCCTTATATCTAACTAGTTTTGCATTATTGCCAAATCAAATGAAGAATGGCAACTTTCCTTGTGTCTTCATAATCTTCAAATGCGTGTTTCACATTTGTCATCAAATATTTTTGAAGCTGCTAACAACAACCACCTAACTTAGTTACTCAAAGTTGTCATCATCCACTCTAGGATGTACCAACTATGTTTTCTCTCAACATTATCTAGCTAACCAAGATTCGGCCCCTCTCTATTCCTCCCTCGATGCAAATAACAACATACACATGTCCTAAAAAATAAATAAAAATCTACAAAGAGGACTTATACTTAATTCACATATGCATTAAACATGCATACATATAAAATTCAACTCAATAAATAATGAACTTTGTACAAGATCCAAACACTTATCATAATCATTTGATGCAAACACTTGATTGTCTTCAATTGTCGCTCCATGTTGAACATGTGTTGATGTAGGTGTTAAGGCTCTTTGTTGCCATTGTTTGACCCATTCCATATTTTTGCATGCCTCCCAATCACCAACAATACAAAATTGACAAAAGCATGCCAAGTCCTTGTCCATATTGTCCATGTGTTTGCATTTGAACTCTTAAATGAATTCCATTTTGCAAATCCATTAATTGTTTCACAATCTTGTCTAGAAAAAATATCATTTTCTTCAACTAACCAAAAGAAGCATTGAATTATTGAGCTCTCACTTGTTCTTGTAGATAATTTGGTATTGCACCAATCTACAATTGCACGTGCATCTCTAAATTTTGAAGTATCCTCAAATTTTAGTTGCTCTCTAGCAAGAGCTCTTTTCACACATGCACCTGCTCCATTGTGTTTTCTCTTACCATGACCAGCTTCAAAAAAACTCCATATGTGCTAGATATTATTTTCTTTATGAAGTCTACATAACCAATAAAACATTCTAGCATTTTTGAATTGACTCGTGCAATTATCCAACCATATGAGATGTTCTAGCATTTGAATTCCTCTCTCTTTTAAATTTTTATAAAATATATCAAAACAATATTGAATAAACTCAGATGAATGTAATCAGTTATCACTTACATAAAAATGGTACTCTCTCAAAAAAATTCTATTATCTTTTGTACTTTCATATGCATGCCTATAAACAATGTGAACAAATATAGCTACTTGCATTGAATTATAATATTGTGATTGAATTTCTTCTTGTGGAGCAAGAGTATAATTTTCAGCAAAATCATCAACTGACAATATAGTTCCAATTGGGAAAGTGTTTTTACATAAACGAAAATGATTATCAAGCCAATGAGCATATTGAGAGTGTTGAACATATTTAGGTACAATCTTATCTTTAAATTCATTAATAAATGCATGCACACTAAATTTTTCCACAATTAGCTCACAAAATTTTCTAGTTTTTCCATCTTTTAAAGAATACTCAACATTTAAAAAAAAAATTACATCCACTAATTGTTGTCAAAATTCATCTAAACTAATTTCATGCATACATTCTCCTAATAATGAAAAGTTACCACATCTATCACATTCTCTAGAAATACATGCTTTTAAATAAAATAAGTTTCCATTAGAGGGTTCACAAAACAAACCTGCAATAAAATCTTTGATTCTTTCAGGTGGCATATGAATACCACAAATGTCCTGGATAATTTGGTTAGCATGCAAAGTGCATCATATATATCAAAAACTATCATAATAATAATGAAATTGTACATGGGTCTTACAACAACAAGAGATTTGTTGCTTATTAATTCTAACATACCAAGGTTTGCACTTTTTGAATGATCTTTGACTTGTATTAATATTCAATGGTAAGATTGAAGCATCTAATTTTTTTTTATATAATTCAGTTTGAGTCATATCTAAGAGATGCTTTGGATGAGGTTCACAAATTTTGGAACCCACCCTTAATTTTAAGATAGATCTCTAATGTTAGGTGATACTCTTGTATTATCTTGCCAAAAAACTTGTGATTCCTAAGTGTTTTCCTAATAGTTGTTTTACAATTTCTCTATTTTCTGTTATCATGTGATATATAGTAAGAGTCCTTGAGATTTTCCATGGACCTTACCTACTTTTTTTACTCGGGGGGGTTGAATTTTTCCTTTGTCTAGAAATTTTGAAAAACACAAATAAGCAGATATATATATATATATATCCATATGTACACTTGTATATATTTATATATATATGTACATAAATATATCTAAATGATAACATATTCCATCCAAACAAATTAAGCACGCTAAAGATTATAGAATTTTAAAGATTAAAAAACAATCCTTGTTAGAAGAACAATAGAATAAACTGTTACATGAAACTTCAAATAGATGAGTGGAAAACAATATCATGAAAGTTATTGATAGTTAAACAGATGAGGGTAGATGAATATCATGAAACATGTTAATAGAAGACAACTGCTAGCCTCTTTTATTTTATATGTATATTATTTAGTTTAGATTTCAATTAAAGATTTAATTTCATTAGTTAATTTAATGTCTAATCTTGAGAGTCTACCACTAAAACTCCAACATTGATTAATTGGATCCTTTTCAATACTTTCTCTTCTTTTAGCAACTCTTATCAAAGTTTTAGGATTTACTTTTATACATTACTAATCTTACTTACATTCTTTTATTTGAAGCTACTTTATCAACTAGAGTAGTTGTTATTGCACGACGAGTCGCATTCTTATCTTTTGATTGACTTTTATTACCTATAAAATCAATATCATTAGCAACACTAGATATGACTTGTTCTATTGAATCATCTTTCTTTTTTGGTTTTACAAAAACACCTAATTTTTTCATCACTATTCTCATTTTTGGCATTATCATCAATTGCACCATGAGTTGACATTGGAATCCTAATTTCTTTCTATAAAAAAACATTTTATATATTCTATTTCCATAAGTTCTAATTTGTCTCCAAGAAACTTTACCATGAAGTTTATCTAGCACATCTCTTTCAATTATAAAAAAAAAAAAATTCGGGTTCATCCATACAAGGGGTTTCATTTTCATTCACACAAGGGTTTTCATTTTCATTTTCAAATGTAAAAGGGATTTCATTCACATTTTGATCAGTATGAGGGATATCATTCTCATTTGCATTCTCATAAGATATAATTTCATCATTTTTTTGTTTTTGCATTGTTTCAACCCTAGAATTATTGATATCATCAATGGTGTATCCAACTTCATCTAAACAAGCAATATCAATATTATCAAAACTTGGGCTTGAACACATACCTAGATGGATTGTATGAATAGGTGCATTTTCCATATCATTGGGAGGTGGATTTGAAGACATACCCAAAGTTGTTTGCATAGATACTATTTCCACATCATTCAAAGTTGAAGTTGAAGGCATAGTTGGGTTTGTCTCCATAATTGCATTTTCTTCCATATTCACCATCTCCACATTTGCATCATCTACATTCATTTCATCATTCATGGCTTCCTCTTCAACATTCTTGGAACTAGATGCTTGCAAATTTTTCATTTGACAAATCCTTTCTCTTCTATCCCTTTGTCTTTTTGCCTCCATATCTCTATTTGCTTGAATTTCTTCGGGTGTCATTAAATTTCTACATCTTTTTCTTTTTCTTTGCTTATCACCCATGGTTACCAAACCCTCTTTGATGAAAAAAAAATGATTCAAATACAACCTATTTTCAAATTGCTATCTCCTTCAAATATTCAAATAAAACTATGTAGTATGAAGATCCTTTTTTCTTTAAACTTTGAAGTACAAAAACATCATGAATGCATCCAAAATTCTCTTTTTCCAAATCTTCTTGTAAAAAGCTCCTGTACTTGATTCCACTTCCCAAAAATCTTTAACCCAGACTCTTTGTCCTTCCAACAATTTGAATAGAATATGCCCTGCACAAGACAAATTTGCAATAAAAAATGTAGAAAATGGCTCTTTTGATCCGTACTGCAGAAAATGAATGTTGTAAAAAAATTATGTTTTATTAGTATTTACCAAATTAGGAAAAAATGGTTATATCAAAAATGCATACACGATATGAAACGCATATGCGTTATGTTCTAGGAATGCATGCACGTTACATAACGCATACGCGTTACCTTTACCCAACAGTAATTAGATAAATACGTAATGCGAGAAACGCCAAGACATACTTTGAGATGAATAATGCGTATTAATATACCATATTACTATTTAAAAATTGAATCTCAACCCACGCCTTTATTTACGCTTTGGGAAGATTCTATGAATCCCCGAGCCTTACTTCTCTTTGACCTCCAACTAAAAAACTAAGGCAACCGAAGAAGAATGTCCAACTCTTGGTAATATGTATTTCCATGGACTTTGTGAATCCTCAATCTATATAAAATTAAAACCCATTAGAGAAAACAATGTCTAATTTATAAATATATAACTTTTGTTAAAATTGGATTATTTTTGCTATTTTTTAATTAATTTTTAATCAAACTAGTCCTTTAAATTGAAATATTGGTTTTTAATTTTTAATAACTTTTTTTGTTGTTTCTCTCTTGTAAAAACTTATATGGTAACAAACTCCCCAAAATTTCTACACAATGAAAAAAAAATATTCAAAAAATGGTTAGTTTAGGTCCAATTATATTGTCCGTGCACATTGATTTTTAAAAACAACAATTAAGGCCAATAAAAATTCAATAAAAAAAATATTCAACAAAAAATTACAAAAAAATTCCACATCAATCTTCATGTTATTAGCTCTCTTTTTCCCAAAAGGAACTAAAAAAATACTTTTATTTGGGTCAAAAAGTGGTGTCCGTACATGTGCTTGGTATGGTAAAAAAAAAGGGACTTTTAAAAAGTGGTTTTTATAGATCCCTATCAAAATTTAATTTCTATAATCTAGGTATTTGAATAATTTACATATTTGGAAACTAGATTCAAAATTTAAATTTTCATATAACTGACTTTTTTTAAGATTCATTGTGTAAGTGCCTCAAATTTTTAGTCCAAGTGTGACAAATTCTAAAAAACAACAAAAGCACTTTCAGTTTTTAAGCTTTTTTGTGTACCCAACTTCTTGCATCAACCCTTATATATATATATATCTCATAGTGAAGAATTTATTTTGGATAACAATATAAACTATATAATATTAAGTATTTGATTATGCATTGTAAAGAGTGGAATATAGCCAAAGCTAGCGAACAACAATTAGATTGTGTTGTGGAGAACAACACACTATTTTAATATATTGCAACCATTTACACATAATAGAAGCCATAAATGAGACAATATTAAATTTTGTTGTTTGTAGATTTGTATGTATGTCAAAGTAGATGTGAGCAATGTACGTACGTACTCTTCCCAATGTTTATTATTTTCTCAAAATAGTTATTTGTCTGAATCTTGACATGGCATACTTCAAATGTTATACTTCATATTAACTGTTATATACAACTTTGAAGCATTTTTCCTAATTGTTTCTTTTTCTTTGTACTCTTGGTGTTTCTAGGGGAAAAAAAGGAGGGATTTTAAAATTGAAACAATGAACTTGGAATAAAAAATTGTATGTTAAGTATTATTTGAATCATTGAAGCCCTTATTATTAATCCTTTCTTGTCATATTGTTAATGCTTGTGTAAAAAAATTGAGTTCCCATGTTGTGTTTTGAAGTCATAGACCTTCTAGCCAGCCGACGACATTGTAGCTCTTCAATTCTAAAAGAGCAAATGCAGAAATGTCGATGGCCTCTAGCTCTTCCGAGGCTGGCGAACAATCCTCAAGCAATAGTCATGTAAGTGTGTTTGTTGCTTAGTTTATTGTTGTTGCCAATTATCTTGACAGTTTCTCAAGTGCACCAAACAAACCAAGAATATACTTCATTTGAATTAACAATTACTATGATATATGTTCTAACTTATTTATATTTTAACTATATGTCTTGTTTCCCCTTCAATTTATTGGCCATTTTGGAGTAACTTATATGTTAGAGGGGAAAATGTCTTAGTTTCCAAATGTGTCAATATTACTGTTTGTTTTTAGAGTTGAGTCATAGTTATAAATATCTCATTGCTGCCACTATGTTGAGTTTAATTGCCTTGTAGGCTACAAATGTGAATCCAACCTTAATAAGAGATGTGCTACAATTTATAGATGTTGGAGATGATGTCCCATCTTCAGTCCTCCAACTAATGTCTTACCAAAAAATAGGAGGTGATCAAAGCCTAGTCGACTGGTACAAAGTCATCCTATCTGATGGAACCCACATGCAGATGGGAACTTTGCCTAAAAAATACAATGACCTTTTGTTTACAGGTGAGTTGAAAATAGGTTTGATTGTGTGCTTGAAAAACTATTTGTCTAGAAAGTTGTGGGAATCGAGGTTTGATATAGTTTTGCCTTGCTTGTACTTGTAGTTTCTTGCTTCCTTGTTTGTGAGGGTTGTCTTTTAAAGTATTTAATGTTCGTTTCATTCCAAGGAAATTGTCATACTATCCCTAGATGTGAAGATGATAGATTGCCAACTAATTGGAAAACCTAAATATTTGTTT
The DNA here is from genome assembly GCA_007258455.2 of Sequoia sempervirens. Classification (NCBI taxonomy): domain Eukaryota; kingdom Viridiplantae; phylum Streptophyta; class Pinopsida; order Cupressales; family Cupressaceae; genus Sequoia; species Sequoia sempervirens. The sequence continues at coordinate 8,892 of VDFB02064357.1, forward strand.
AGAGATCAAGAAGAACAAAAAGTTGGTTGTGAGTTACCCTCCCCATCCAAACGAGCCTTCACCTTTGAAATTAATACATCCCCAAGGCAACAAGATGCTCTTGCAAAATTAAACCATGTTAAAGGGTTGAATGTTTACGAAACCAAATGGATGATAAAAGCTCGTGTAACAACAAAGAGGGATATGCACCATTATAGTAGGCAAGGGCGCGAGGGATAGGTATTCAACTTTGATATCATTGATAATGAGAGCACAAAAATATAGATTACGTGCTTGAATGACATTGCAGACATGCACTATGATAGGGTTGAGGTGGGATGTACTTATTATGTGTCAAAGGGATCGGTGAGACAAGCAGACAAAAAATTTAACAAGTTAAACAACCAGATGGAAATCATTCTGGATTAAAGTTCAATATTAAAATGTTGTGATGATGAGGCCTTTGTGCCAGAGAAAGTATTTATGTTCACCCCATTAAATGAAATTGCAAATTGCACTAATAATAGTTTAATTGATGTTATTGGCATTGTGGTGCATGTGGGAATGGTTTTGAGTATACAAAGAAAGGATCAATCCCAAAAAATTTGGAGGACTGTTAAACTTAATGATTTTTCATCCTTTTCAATTGATGTTAATTTGTGGGGCTCAAACTGGGAAGCAAAGGGTCATGAGTTGGAGAGGTTGTACACCCTTGGTTCAACTCTCATCCTTGCTATTAAAAATGCACATGTTGGGTACTTCAATGGAGTTGTTCTGAACACAACTATAGGGACTCTTCTATAGATAAATCCTGACATACCATAAGCACAACCATTGATCAAAAGATGATATATTGATCCACCTACTGTTGAGGCCCCTCGGGTAGTCCCTCAAAGGGTTGCTTTGGGAAATGGGAGATTCACAATTGCATATATGTTCAACCAATGCCTTGGCTTGTCAAAGACTTTGCAAGATACTCTCAAGGCAATAGTAAAATTTATAAAAAATGATGCATTTTGTTATGTTGCATGCGCGTTGGAGGTGAATGGTAGGAAATGCAAGAAAAAAGTGTGAACAATCTGAGCAAAATACATGGTTTTGCCCAAAATGCCAGAGAACAATATCTGACTGTGACTTTCGATATTTATTGCAACTAAAGATCGAAGACCACACAAGTGAGCTTTGGGCAACTGCTTTTGATGAGGTTGCAACAAGCCTATTACAAATGTTAGCAAAACAACTTTACATGTTGCAATATAAGTCTACCGCTGAAATGAGTACCAAGTCTATTATCAATGTTGTCACCTACATGTCATTTTTTTTTGCTGTTCTAATCAAAACTCAAACTTATAATTCATAAACAAGACTAAAAACAACAATAGTGAAGGTTGCAAATCTTAACTTTGAAGTTGAGTGCAAGCTCTTACTATCAGATTTGTTTGCTATTTCTCCTACCGTGCAACAGTCTCCGATGATAGTTGTCGTACTGCCTTGAACACCAAAACAACCATGGCTAATTGTGACTTCGCATATTTCTTATAGTTCATGTTGGTTGGACATTTAGTTTGTTTTGTTCCCTCACATTGCTTGTCACATCAAAAAGACCTTTCCTTTCTACTTCTATTGCTTTGTTGTTTGTTTGAGTGGTTACATATTAAGACAATGAAGTATAACTTATAATGCTTGAGTAAAAAAGATTCGGTTGTTTTCTTTTCTATTATTCATGTTGCTTATAATTTTGTTACGTTTTAAGTGTATATTTCTGATTTAATTTTATACTTTTTATTTATATAGAGTTCTTGTCCTTTTTAGGAGATGTATCACTGTCTACACCTACCCATATATCTACTTGTGGACATAGTTGTATGTATGTGTACATTTATGTATGCATATAGATAAATATACATGCATGCAATTGAGATTTCCCTGTGTTATACAAATTCCTGGTACATATGTGTAGATATTTGTTCGTGTGTTGGATATCTATGCATATATGGACACCTAAAATAGTGCAGGAGAATCTAATTAATTAAATACAACTTATTTGATTAATTATTAAATTCATCTACTTAATGTAAATAAATAGAAATATTTATTTATATTAAGTTCATTATTAATTCTTCTATCTTATCATATTTTCCTCTTAATTAAATAAACAAAATTAAATACTTTGTTTTATTTAATTATTATCATTATTATTTCTTCTATACTTTATCCATCAATTCTATCCTAAAATTAAATATACAGCTTCAATAGTTGATATTATTTAATTATCTCATCACATTTCTTCTTAATTAAATAAAGATATCCTAAAATCTTTAATTTAATTATCATATTCTTTCTATTTTAATTTAATAAACAAATTTTATAGTTTTTTTTATTAAATTATTTATTCCTCTTTTGCTGAATTTAAATAAACCAAAAATATTTAAATAATGCATAAATCTAATCCCTCTATTCACTCACCAATAAAATTAGATTTTTTAAATCTAATTAATGCAATAGGCATTCATGGGAAGAGCCTCAGGGACAAATCTGCAGGAAATCCTCTCAATCTTCTTCCTCAAATATTTCCTCTCATCTTGCCTGGTGTTTTCATGGGTAGGAACAATCATCCATGATCAACTCCACCTTCTCATCTCATACCATTCAAATCTCCAGATTGAATCTCAGCCTCTGTTGTGTTATACCTATGCAAATGTGCTGCCAGAAATCTATATATACAGCCTTTTGAAGCATCAAAATCATCTGAGAATCATCATCCTTTATGCAAAACTTACTCTGCAGGAATTAGTACTCAAGCAATCAAGCAATCATTTAGCATTAGCATTTTAGTATCATCATATCATCATGGCATCAGTAGATTTCATATCACGGCAGCAGCATAGTTTCTTTTTACTGTAGCTTTCATCCATCAGGCTTCAGTTACAGTAGCATCATATCATCTAGAATTCATTAGAAATCATCACATCATTGCATTTAGCATCCATTCCATTCTCTAGATAGGCATTTTAAACAGTTACGGTGCTTACAAATCTGAGAGCTTTTGTAATTTGATAAATCTTTGGAGATAGGAGACAATTAGACACTTTCAAGCTTTTCTCTGTTTTAAATTAGTTTAATTCATGTTTAATCTTGATACAATGTTTCATTAAGAGGTGTATTTAATTGTAGTTTGTTTACATTTTCCACACTTACAATATGCATACACAATTCAATATTTACAACTATTTGGGAGTTTTTTAAAGAGAATGTTGTTTTCATCTTGTTTACAATGTTCTAAGTGCATAGAATATCTTGACAGAGTTTTGTGTAGATATATGTGTCTATAATGTATTTGTCTATGTAACTATAATGTCTAGGTATCCATCTAATGCTTACCAAGTGTTCTTGCTACTGCTTTGTGATCCCTAATGATAGTGCCATGTTGGATGTGGATGTCATATGGTTCTTGGCTATAATGTCTTTTATGTATGTTATGTAGCTCAATCCACAACCCAGTGTTGAACAATGCGTCATTGAAACTACCACAAACTGTTCAATTAGTTTGGTGAGTTTTAAATGCAAAGTATTATTGCAACCATTGGAAATATATGTAGCACATACATGAGACAATGTTCACATGGTAAGTTGTGCAAAGTGATGCTTCTTTCCTCTATGCATACAAATCAAATAGCTCAAGTTATGCAGGTTGCCTTGTTTTCTGTAAGGGATAGTTGATTGTTGTACTTTGACTTAGGGTATATTTTTCTCTTTTTGGTAAGGTTGTATTGGGAGAGACTATATATTTTATTCAAACCAATATTTTTTCATTCATGGATCGGATTTTGCAGTGCATCCCTTGTGATAATTTGTTTCCAGTGCTTCTCTTTGAAAACAAGCTAGTGGTTTGCATGGGCTTCTCAACATGAATTTATTTCTATGCTTCTTTGTATGGCCTTGATTTTTTGGCTATGTTTGTAATGGAATAAAATTCTTGACATAATCCAGTTTTCTTTTTGTGGTCTGTTGCTCGCTACCCTGGGATTTTTTTACCCATTGGTTTGTCAGTCACAATTTTTTGGTACTTTGTGCAATCAACAATGTGTATATATGTGCCTCTTCAAAAAGGCTCACATTTATCTAAGAAGTTAGGCATATAGAAACATTGCACTGAATAGCAAGCAACTGAATTGCTCACTTGAACTATGTAGACCTGCCTTTGTATTTTGCTAGAAACTGCAAGATGCATACCAACAATTATAGTGCATTGTAAATCAAACAAGATGATCTTCTCCAACAAATTTGTTCATTATCATCATCATCAAAAGTTTCTCTTCTTTATGGTGAGTGAATTGCTTCTCCTTTTCTCTTCACCTCTATGCATATAGAATCTGCACCGCCTATAAACTCAATTCATTATCATTTTTTATATGTGACATGTAATTGTCCTATTACATATATTTTGCTTATAAATTATAAATCAGCTTAAATTTTGTGTTTTACATATTGCTTGCCGATAAAACATGTTCGTAGTACCAAAGTTCACAGTTTGCTTTTGTGAAAGTTTATTCCACTTAAATGATTTTAGATTATAGCTACATTGTATTTGTATATGTTAGGGATCCGCAGAAATGTTAAATGGCTTTACAATTCCACATTTGCATGTTGTACTGCCTTCACCTGTATTCCATTTGTATACAATGTAAACCTACATATCTTTTTTTCCATTTCTCATTTCAAAACTCCATGTCAAATTATAAAAAATTTATAACATTGATTTCCATTGAACATATTTCCTCAGGCGTGAAAGCATTGCCTTCAACATTCACCAAATTGGTGGAAAATTAATGTTACTGCTCAAGGGTTTGGTCATAGCCAATGATGCTCCATGACCTGATATGGTAGGGTGGAGAGTACGATTCATTTTTTGTGTCCAGACTCCAATCCATTTCATGCACAAGGTATTTCTAGATTTTATTTACTTACTTTGTTGTATTGCAACTCCATTACATCTCATTTGTAATTAATTCTACAAGTCTTTATATTTTGTCATTTGTTTATTGTCTACCAACTGCAACAATTGTCCTTCACAGGCCTTTTAATGTGATTAGATCTTGTATTGAGTCATTGGCGGTTGAAACATTGCTCTCACCATTGATCATAGTGGTGGACAGTTTATTTTCTTGCTTGGGGGTTTGGTGAGAGCACACGACGCTCCATGAGCCAATATGGTAGGGTGGAAATCGGGCCTTTTTTTTTTGTGCATACTACATTCTGCCACACACACTAGGTATGGCTAAATTATAGTCACTCCATTCATCCCATTGCAAGTAGAGAGAAAATTATGTATTATAAAATATACAACTTTGATATATTTTTATTTACATATCATATGTCAATAAAGTGTGATCACTGGACTAGAATTCACACTTTGTATATACATAGGTTGTATGTGGTTTAACCTTTGCACTAAAAGTTTTGCAAAGGACTGTAGTTGTGAACTTTAGCTTTCCACCACGATGGCTATAATGTCCAATAAAATAGTTAATGTTATGTGGTTCATTCTATTTTTGCATAATCACCACACTAAACTTTAGACTTTTTTATTATTCTTGCAGACCATATTCTAGGCATAATGTGGTGTTTGATGAACTAATGTGTTACAAAAAACCTTTCAAAATAATGATAGTGACTGGAAAATCAATGACAATGGTCAAATAGACAATCATATCCTCATGTACCCTATATTGATTGTAATAAGCAATATTCATTTCACCACTTATCAGAGTGATGGGCAATGTATATTCTTGCTCGAGGGTTTGGTGAGAGCCCATGAGGCTCCATGACCCAATATGGTAGGGTGGAGAGTAGGCCTTATTGTGTTGATTTTTATTTTATATTTTTTATGTACAAATTGCTATCTTTCTCACATAGAATTCACAAAAAAATTCAAATGTTTTAGGTTGTGGTTACAACGTACTAAAATAGTTCATCTTATATACTTTATGCTAGCTTTCATTGGCCATTATTGATAATTGATCTCTTGCTTAAGCTATATCATTCCATAAAGGAGGTAGGGAAAATAACACAACTGTACAAGAGGCCAACAAAATGTCATCAACATTGATTGTTGTATAGTTTATGTGTAGTGGTGATCATGCAAGTAACATCTGTTTTAAAGTCCTTGGAAAACAAAATGAATGTCTGTGCAGTTATCTATAATGTATTTTTGGGTGTCATTCTCTGGGTTTATGTTGTTGTTGAAGGTAGCTGAGGAGGCCAGCAAAACAACATCAACATTAATTGTTGTATGGCTTTCGCATAGTGGTGATGGTGCAAGTAACATCTGTTTTAAATTCCCCGACATACAAAAAAAATGCATGTCCAGTTATTGATAGTGTATTGTTTGGTTTCATTGTCTGGGTTTCTATTGTTGTTGAAGGTAGCTATGAGTGAGCATGGCAAGCTTCTATGGAGGTGCAAGTGTTTTCATTGGCTATGGAATCTCTATGAAGGTGGTTAGATGTTATCTTGTGTTCTTTGCATGTGTTCATGGTTGCAAAAGTCGTGGGTTCCGATAAATTTGTGTTCATTTTTTGTAGACAGTGGAGAAAGAACGAAGGGAAGAGCAAGCAAGTAGGTAGAGATGTAATCGAAGGAAGTAGGAAGAGGTGTATAATTTTTGTTTTTCTGCCCCCATCATCAACTTGCTCTTAGTCGGTTCTATAATCTCTTCATATTTGCAGTTGCTCCAGAGAACATGCTTCTCCCTTAGGAGAGAGAGTTCAAGAAGTGGGATGTTGATATTCCAATATACATGCTAAACAGATGAATGAGATTTCAAACAACTGTGAAGATGAAGTGATTATAAGATTGGTTAAGAGAATGGGAACATTGATTTCACCATTCATCACAGTAGTGACCACCCAAATTAGAGAGCAGGCCTCATTTTGTTCTCTTCCATTTTATATTTGCTAAATGTGCTACTGAATTATTCACTTGAATAATACTGTTCATTAGCATCATCATGAAATTTTTTTGTACTTTATGGTAAGTAATTGTAGGGGTCTGGTGATAGCGAATGATGCTCCATGATCCAAAATGGTAGGGTGGAGAGCATCAAACCTTTTGTGTGTCTAGACTTCAATGCATTGTGACCAAAAGGTTTGGCCTTTGCAGTAAAATTTTTGCATAGGAACATGGGTATCAGTTTTTAGATTTTTGTCTCGATGACTATAATGGAATAAAATAGTTAATTTTATGCAGTTCATTTTATTTTTGCATAATCAACATACTAAACTTCACACTTTTTTGTTATTCTTGTAGACCATATTCCAACCATAATTCAGTATTTGATGGACTAATTTCTTACAAACAACCTTTCACAATAATGATAGTGGTTGGAAAATTAGTAACAATGGTCAATTACACAATCAAAACCTAATTTACTCTATATTGATTACAATAGGAATATTCATTTCATCACTGATCAGAGTGGTGGGCAATGTATATTCTTGCTCGGGGGTTTGGTGAGAGTCCACGAGGCTCCATGACCCAATATGGTAGGGTGGAGAGCAAGCGTTATTGTGTTGAGTTTTATTTTATATTTTTTATGTAGAAATTTCTATCTTTTTGACATAGGATTCATAAAAAAATCATATGCTTTAGGTTATGCTTACAACATAGTGAACTAGTTGATCTTATACACTTTATGTTAGATTCCACTGGGCATTGTTGATTATTGTTCTCTTGCCCAAGCTATAGCATTTGATTATTGAGAAGGTGTTGTAAAAAAGGATGTGTTGTTTCAATTTTTGAGAGGGTTGTGTTGAGTTGCTATCAATTCCCTCTTGCTCTCCCTTTATGCTTTGCATTTTGTGCTTGAATTTTTAAATTACCTCGCCAATCATCAGATTTCTCTTATCCCTTGGGAGAGATAGTTCAAGAACTTGGGTGTTGATATTCCAATTTATATGGTAAACAGATGGACAACCTTTGTGAATCAAGTTCAACCGACTGTGAAGATGAAGTGATTGTAATTGTGGTTATGAATCAACATCCCAATTCTTGAACTCTCTTTCCCAAGGGAGAATAGTCGATGATGCTCCATGAGCCAATATGCTAGGGTGGAGAGCAAACCTACTTTTGTATGTCTAGACTTCAATCCATTCCCTACAAAAGGTATTCCTAGATTTTATTTGCTTACTATGTTCTACTACAACTGTATTGCGTCATCTTTGTAATTAATTGTATAACTCTTTATATTTTATGATTTATTTATTGTGTACCAATGGTGCATGTTTATCACACTAACACTTTTTTGTTATTCTTGCAAGCCATGCTCCAGCAATAATATGATGTTTCATAAACTAATGTGTTACAAACAACCTTCTTGAATAATGATAGTGACTGTAAAATCAGCAACAATGGTCAAATAGACAATCATATCCTAATGTACTCTATATTGATTGTAATATGCAATATTCATTTCATCACTAATCACAGTGGTGGGAAATCTATATTCTTGATCAGGGGTTTGGTGAGGGTCCATGAGGCTCCATGACCCAATTTATGGTAGGGTGGAGAGTAGTCCTCGTGTTGACTTTTACTTTATATTTTGTATGTACAAATCGCTATCTTTCTGACGTAGGAATCAGAAAAAATTCATACATTTAAGCTTATGGTTACAATGGAGTAAAATAGTTGATCTTATACACTTTATGTTAGATTCCATTGGGAATTGTTGATTATTCTTCTCTTGCTTATACTCTACATCACACAAATAATTAAATTGTTTTAACCAAAATTCGTCTACGGTACTTTGTTGCTAGCTATGAAAAGATCCTTAGTTTGTATCATAAAGAATTGATGCAGTTGCCAAATTATGGGGTGTCCTTATATAATCATGAATTCAACTAATAGTATGCCACGATTATTATTTCCCATCTAAATACACATTAGTAATGTCATCAATTATTTAGACATTCAACCTTATCCATAATAATATTATATTTTGATTAGCTAATGAAACTTAATGATATTGGTATTATTTTTAGATTGTTTTAACTATAATTGATGTAGGGTTCTTTGTTACTAGCTACGAAAATATCCTTAGTTTACAGTATCATAAAGAATTGATGCAGTGGCTAAATTATGGGGTGGGCTTATATAATGATGAATTCAACTAATTTTATGTCAACATTATTATTTCCCAACTAAATGCACATTAGTAATGTCATCAATTTAGACATTGAACCCTATCCATAATAATATTATATTTTGATTAACTAATAAAACTTAATGATATTGGTATTACTTAATGAAATCATTTCAAATTTAATAATAATATTTTTCTTTAATTAACAACTTAACTACATAATATTATTATTTACCCTGCCAAACCAATTACCAATAATAATGATGTTATCACAAAATAATTAATTGAATGTTAAAACAATTTTTCTTCAACCAAACCTCTATATGTGTGTATATATATTCTACAAAGTTACTTTTTCACCAACTATTGCTTACACGTGTTATCCTTTATATACATATCCTCCTTTCAACCCATTAGGGTTAACACCCTCCTTCGGTCCCCATTATAATTTAAAATAAAATAATGATGCTAAACTGTAAGGTAAAAATGGGATACAATATTGTTCCCACTCAATCACTTTAATTATCGCCCATAATATATCTAGCGATCCATTGTATTGTTCGTTGGATTCCCTAATGTGTAACCATATTATCTACATCTGCATATAGCTACTATGCCCACTCATGCCATTCACATTCTAATGTTTTTCCACATACACTGCTTGCACATTTCTCGCCTTTCATGTCGCTCTCCGCCTATCTGCTCATTGTTGTGTGTTACTACACGGAACTGCTAGTTTTATACATAATTATCATTTGACATGTCATATCAATTTATATAATGAGATAGATACATACTTTCTTAGATTCCTAATCCCTTATTAGTCACTCTTTTGTATTTAGAATTAAACTTGTGCATTTAATTGTAGTGTTAGTGATTCAATTATTAATGTATATTTAGAGTGTTAAAAATATTTAATTGACTTGTGCATTTCATTTAGTATTCTAATTTTTAGTTAAATATTAAATTGTTTATTTATTTTTAGTTCTATAACCTTATTTTAAATTTATTTTTTTTAATCTCTTAATTCTTCAATTATATAAATTTCTCTCTCTTTATTTCTATATTTTATAAATATTATAAGGATCTTGACTAGTAAAATTCATGCTCATAGATCTATTATAGTCATCTCTTTCACACATCTTTGTTGTGAATGCTTGAACAATTTGAAAAATTATACTTAAAAATTGACAATAAATTTTTAAACATAATCCATATAATTTTTATATACTTATTTTTTTATTTATTTTGAAATAAAACATAAAAGTGAATGATACAACAAGAACAAATCACATAAAATGAAAAAAAATATTACCCAAAAAATAAATTAATTTGATAAATTATAAATATAATAACAATTAACTCAATGATTTATATGTTATTTTTAATTTTTAAATTTTTTTTTAAATCAAAAGGTGCACTTTAGGGGTAAACACTTTTGATCAGAGCTATGAACCAACGAAGGCACAAGGCCCACGAGCATTTTGACCCAATGAGGGTTTGAACCCTAATGGCTGCCACTACAACCAAGCAATTTGACCACCAAACCATGCCCTTATCGACATGATTTATATGTTTTGAAAAATAAATATTCATGTTTTTTTAATAAAGACAACCATGAAAAACTTATTATAATAAACTCAACTTATATAGATAAAAAATACTCTATTTTATTTAATATTTATTAATTTTCACAACAGTACAAGTTACCATTTATTCAATATCCCCAGAAATCTATCGTATAACCCACTACAAAGCGAGAAAATGTCTAAATTAGGAAAATGTGCAAATTTGGCTAATTTGAAATAGTCACTGCTGGTAAGAAGTCCCCGGGATTGTGACTTCCATGATGGGATTCTCCTCCATTTCCTATAAATTTGTCGTCTGTAGAATTTGAGCAGTGAAACGAATCTTTCGCAGAGCTTTAACTGCACACATATCATCAACAGCGTCAAGCAACACATGGTTAGAAATTATCCATGGAGAGTGCTTTCTACATTCACAGTGTTGAGAAAGAAATAAGAATCGAATTATGAATAGCTATATGAGATAATATAATACCCAAATCAGATCCCGTTTTTGAACTTGGGTCATGTTCTACCGTCACTCTTTTTTGTCCAATATTAACTTCAGCGGTAACCCCAATTTTTTTGAGCGAGCTCTCTATCTTTTCTTTATCGGAATCTTTGCATATTCCCTCGACACTCAAAATTGTTTTCTGCATGATGTTTTGTAGTTATGCTCGCCAAACCCAATGGAAAATCACGAAGATGCAGCTGTGAATGGAGCACCCTTTAGTTGTTGATTCAAATTTGATATGATAATGGTTGCCTTGGACTGTATTTATATCCCAAGAAGAGTGCTACCCAAGATTTTCCGACCTTTCCCTTGAACTAAACATGAAACAACAAGGAAAGCTTTTGAGTTTACTATTTTGGTATGTGCTGCTTCTAAAAATTTTCCCAGACATATTAAATTTGAAACAACCGATTCATTTGAACAGAACTCATTACGTGTATAGAGCTCTTCAAGACGCAACCCACCAAATACGGCAATACTTAGACAAGTCTTCAATTGGATTTTCATCAGGAAATTACAGCGCCACTTTCATTTCTTCAGAGAGAAGTTATTTCTGGTAAATGTCGTTGAATTGAACGTTCTTGTATCTTGTAATGTGTCCTTCCTTTAATGTTTGAGATCATGGATTATTTTTAAATCAGGAATAATTTTGACCATAGATCTTCTTCCATCCATGTTGAAGTTCTTTCCCAAGTTCTTTTAACTAAGTCACCACCCCACTTACAAAGAGGGAAATATTTTGAACCAATAAGATAGCACCAACCATATGTGAGTTAATAAATTTTTACTTAAAGATTATGTCATAGATATTAATTTAAACCAAAACAAATGTATCCCTATCTCATGTTATATAATTTTTAATTTTTTTAGGGTATTATAAGTTCAAACAAAATTTATGCATATCATTACAAATATTCAAAGAAAATTATAATTAAGTTTTCGTACATAATCTTTCAACTGATATTTCTTCAAATTTAAATTACTTTTTTAATGAAATGCATTTTCTTTTGATCCTTCAAATATTTTCTTAAACATTCATTTCACTAGTGTCAAGATATGGATAAGAACATTATCAATTACCAAGAATGCAATGAAGATATAGTTGTAAGAAAATATAGCACAACCAGATTTTACCATGATTTATATTGAATTTATAATTTTGTCATTCTTGAAAAAAGAATGTCATTGATTATTTAAAAGTCAAAGAAAGCCCAACAAGTATTCTTTAGAATAAATTGGACACATCTCAAAAGGAAAATCTATTAGATAGTTGAAAGATTTATCATCTCAAGATGAATTAATTATCAAGAGAATTATTACAAGTACAAGAAAAAATTATTGCAAAATTTTTTACAAAAGCATAGAACAATCATAAGAAATTTAATCATACAGATTAGAAAATTATTTCCAAATTCATATAGTCCTAGCAATAATGTCATTTGTTAATGTGAGATATTAGGCAAGATCAATCCAATCACAAACAACAAATGCACAATAGAGAATAATTAACAAGCTCTTGGAAATACATTTCAACAAGATTGACCGATAAATTCCTCCCAACATTTTCACCAAACTATTATATTGTGAGTTTTTAGAGTAAGTAATTGTATTTTAATACAAAAGACAAGAACTAGAGAATAAAGTCTTTAAGGAAAGGTTCAGGCTCTTAGATCTTCAATAATAGTGTCAATTTACTAATGCAAATTGATCCTCAAAACAAAATCTACAATATATGCAAGTCAAAAGAGACATAGCTACTTGTTCACAAAAATATCTCTCAAAATGAGTACTACTTTTCTTTGATAACAGATTGTTAATATTTAAATTTATTTGATCAGCAACTATCAAATCAAATTATGCAATTTATTTTACTTCAAAATATTAATAATTTCTATAAAAAAAATAAAAATAAAAAGAAAGTACATTCTCTAGGGAACTTAGCCTCATCAAAATGAGTACTTTTCTTTCCTCTTATGATCTGAAGATTTTTGGTTTCTTGTTTACATATGGTCTCCAGTCTTTTAGTTTTCCTCTTGCTTATGGTTGTATCATGACCTTCGGCTTCTCTTGCAATGGCGACCAGCTGGCCTTTTTAAGATCAATAAATTTTTAAATTTATGAAGAAAAAAATAGTCAACTCAGATATTGGGCCCGCTCCAAGACAATCAGCGTTTCGTGCAACTTGGAGCATTCAATTTGCATTGAAGTTACGTTTCGCGGGTTTTTAGGTAAGAAAATGTCAATGATGTAACTTGCATGCTTGATTTATATGAGTACGTCAAAAAGGAAACCTGTGTCTCTTTGCACTAATAAACAAAACACGGCACCTGACACGTTGTCAAACCTTGAACGGTAAACAAAGTGGAAACTAGACCCACTTCAACACCGCCATGCAAAACGTCTTCCCACAAGTAAGAGTGAATCTACAATGCAATTACATTGTTTTCAAAGGGTTCCTTCCACATTTTCGAGTAACATAAAAGTCCACGGAAGAAGAATGGATTAACACGATAAGATGCAGTTAATTTAACAAAGAGTGAGAAGCATCATACTTAAAAAATAGGTACCGCATTGTTATTGATTGCTAATTTCATAAATATTTGCCTAATTAAACATTTCCCTACGTAGAAAAAGATAATGCATTGTTATTGCAATGAAACAACCACGCACCATCATTCTCTCAGTAGCTTGGAAGATACTCTTCGATTTTTCTTATTAATAGAGATTTCCGAAGGCATTGTCATGTGAAGTTTTAGTCGACCAGAGAAGTTGATTGAGCAGAATAGTTTGTAGAAGGACAAGAATTGGAAATGTCGAAGAGAACAATGATTGATCTTGAGGGACTGTTTACTGAAACAGAGATTAGACAATTGCTTGATGCAATGACAGGGGTTGGGAATGTTGTTGTTGATATGCGAATGAAGAGAGTCACAGTACAACACGATACAAGCGTCGCTAAAGAATCAATTGGTATGCTATGTTTTTACCTTTTTTCCCTGCTAGGAGGCGATTGGTGTGGAAGACTTACTAACCATATTTGTTTGTCTGTTTTTATGTTCAGCTGAAACACTGAGAACCAGACGTCGCAAGGCCACAATTGTACAAAGCGCGGAGTAAGGACATAATTGAAATGGAGTACTACATAATTTGAACATTTATTATTAGGACAAGAATTGGAGATGTCCAATAATTGGAGGACAAGAATTGGAGATGTCCAATAAGAAGAGCACAACAATTGATCTTGAGGAACTATTTACCGAAGCAGAGATTAGAGGATTGCTTGATGCAATGAGAGGGGTTGAGAAGGTTAATGTTGATATGGGAAAGAAGAGAGTCAAAGTAGAATACAATACAAGCATTGAAGAATCTCAGATAGGTATACTATGTTGTTACCTTTTCTCCCTGATAAGAGGCAATTGTTGTGGAAGAATTTCTAACCATATTTGCGTGTCTGTGTTTCTATGTTCAGCTAAAGCACTGGAACAGAAATGTCGCAAGGCCACAATTAAAGAAAGCGCAGGAGGACATAATTGAAATGTAGTACTACATAATTTGAACATTTATTATTAGGAGTTTTGTTTATTGGGTATTAGGAGATTATCAATAAGTATGTTATAACAAAAGGTTAATATAATTTGGGTGACGATGGAAAGCTATTTGTCCATCAAACAGTTTCATTACTACTATGTGTGGGGAAAATTTTCAGTGTGAAATATTTTATTTTAGAGAAAACTTTTCTCAAATTTTCAGAAGTATTTACAAACTATGAATTTCATTTGAATCTTTGTCAATCATTAAATTATTTTATTACTAGTATCTTAGTATTTAATTAATTAAAAAGTGTAGTTATTCTAGTTATTCCACTAATCTAATATATTATAAAATTTAAATAATATTTTAAATATTCAATTTTTAACAATTCATTGGCTTTCTTGGAATATTGGGCATATAGTAATTTGTTGGCTTTTAATGATTTTTATACAAGTTTGATATGGAAAAATGTTGAACTTTGTCAAATTAAAACTAATACACTAAAAACAACTTATCTTTAATTTTCGTAGCCTTGTGAAGGTTGAACCTGCATTTATGAAAGGAATATATTAAAAGAGGAGAATGTTTATAATAAACATAATATATAAAATATTTTTTAGTGTTTTTATAGGAAAAATTGTATTTGAAAGAATTTAAAATCATGTTATAGTATACGATGGTTATTAGATGGTTAGATTAAAAACCAAAAAAAGAACTATGAAATTTCAAGTATGTTTTGTCAAATCCGATCTCTAAGAGAGATCTAAAGAATCCATTAAATAGACATAGTCTTGGATAAAAGGGAGCCTTTTATAATCATGATTAGAAAGAACAAGGTATTGAGCATGCAAGATGTCACAACCCTCCATTATTTATTTATTAATTATTCTATTATTGCACAATAATTACATTTATATGGATGAAAGAAGACCACAAGATCTAACATCTGAAAACCTATTTGTTATCATGAAAGGCCATTGAGGTATTAATGCACTTATAATCAATTTCATTACTTCATGAAGTTTATCAACCTCCTTTTTATTGACATTATTATATAAATATGTGTATGCCATTGGATGAATTTTTAGGTCATTATTTCTTTACATTGTTTGAGATTGAATCCTGGTATGATTTCACGATTGTCTAGTTGATCATTATGTATGGTATTAATTTAGTGACCAAAAATATCTTTGTAGTTAATGAACATTATCACTATGAGATTATTAAGGTAGGAAATCTTCAAGTATATGGGAGCCAATTTTTTGTATTTAATTTACATCATAAATTTTATCATGTAGTATGATAGTGTGCATAACTATCATTATTTAACCATTTCACTAACATCATATAATTTTATTAAGAATAGTTAATGTGAAAAAGCCATCATAAACAATTTTTTATGTGAAATTCCACAATATGAAAGCTATTTTAATTGAAATTTTCTTACATATTAAATATTTATCTTATGTATGTATTCTTATTTTATTAATCTTTTCCCTGTTAACCATTAAAAATGGGATCATTAAGGTCTGCTATGTTTGGCTAAAAATAGCTAATTGGAAAGTTGGAAGATATTAGTACTATGAGATAGGGAAGCATGGAAAAGGTAACAAATATTTTTTGTTATATAGTGGTGTGATAAAGAGGAATTCAAAGGGTGTAGAGGAAAATGTTTGGCATAAGGAAGGGGAAGTAGAACTAATTTTTTGTATTTAATGCTCTAAAATGTTGCCCTTGAATGCTCTTGACAATAGTATTAGCTCTTGAATGTGTGTTCTAGTTGTTAGATTTAAAAATGATAAAATAACTAGGTATTTATATGTAATTATTCTAATTTCCAAAAAATCAAATTCCAAAAGTCGACAATTGAAATTTGAATTCTAAATGTTAAAATTTCGCAAACAACATATTAAAAATTAGTCACTAACAAGACAGAGCGACCCACACGCCCATTGGTGTATGGGTCCTAGCCCTATTTTCTAGGACATTAAGTGTTAGGATCACAACATTTATTATTTGCATTTATTCAATGCTTGTAACTTTATCAAAAAACAATAAAAATAGGCTTTGAAATGCATAATTTAGTAAATTAGGGACTCAATTAGGCTCATTAATTTAGGGGGGCCAAAAGATAATGTGATTATTAAGGTATACAATTTTCTACACTACATTTAGCCCCAACTTTAGTGAGAGTATGAACTTAAACTCAGACTCACACTAAAGTAGAGAAATATGCATCAAGATGGGTTCAATTATACAAAATGTCAAAGAAATGGGATGCCTAAGGATCAAGGAGGGTGATCAATCCACTAGGATCTAAGATGTCATTGCAAACTAATAAAGGCACAAAGGAACACACATGTTTGATATGCAACAAGAAAAAATATACAAACATACATGTCAACATGAAATTCCACTATATGAAAGCCATTTTAATTGATATTTCCTTACCTATTAAATATTTATCTTATGTATGTATTCTTATTTTATTAATCTTTTCCTCATTAAAAATGGGACCATTAAGGTCCACTATGTTTGGCTAAAAATATCTAATTGGAAAACTAGAAGACATTAGTACTATGAGATAGGGAAGCATGGAAAAGGTAACAAATACTCTCTATTATATATTGGTGTGATAAAGAGGAATTCAAAGTGTTGAAGTTAGGGGGAGATTGTTGGAAGCTTGTCATTGTTGATGCAGTTTGGTAACATGACCGTGATATGTAAATTGTATATGATTCACTATTGTCATTGATGTCAACATTATTGTGGATCATTCTAGCATGGCTTGGAAGTATTCTTGAAGAAATTTGTACATAACAAGTTGGTTTGGAAAGTGCTATCAGCCGTTATGGACCGCATCTCTAGTCCTTCTCGCATAGTGAAAATTTTGAACTCCCATCTGCCTTGCTCTTTTGTCGCTCCCCTATCTCACACCTCTTTGCTTGGGTGTAATCTCATAATGGATCTCTCTATTGCGGATTCAAAGTTCTCAGTGGAGGGGGTTGTGGATGGGCATCTGGTTGTAGGCTCTCATGGTGGGTTTAATGCAGTGAAAGACAACATTTTAGGTTCATTTGTAGATGCTCTTTGAAATAAAAAAGGATGGGGAGAGATCTATGCACCCTCTGAAATGTACAACTGCTTCTCCTGTGATTTTTTTGGGTGAGGAAGTTTCATAATGCATTGAATTATTTTCCAAGACTACCCTGATTTGCAGGTTATGCTATTTTTGGTCTTCACTTCTTGATCTGCACTAATGGATTTCTAGAAATTGGTCTTCGGTTGTGGAAGGTATGATGGAAATTTATCCTTCACTAGAGGATTTTTTGTTATTGGTTTTAGCTCTTCTGAAGATAGACAAACTGTTTTAGATCATGGTTTGTGGGAATGGGATTCTCACCCACTTTCCATGAGGATTTGGGTCCATTCCTTCAACCCTATGAAGGAACCTATTGGTGTAATGCCTATTAGGGTAAGATTACCATATCTTCACTTGCAGTTGTGGTGCTCCTTTACTTTTGAGGGCATTGGTAATGCTTTTGGAAAGTTTTTAAAAGTGGATCATGCCTCCAAGAATTTTACTCATACCTCCTTTGCTAGGATTTTGGTGGAGGTAGATTTATCTCAAGCTTTACTTGGAGAGGTGGTGCTTGAGGTTAATGGTTGGACTTGGTCTCAACTTGTGGATTATGAAGGTATCCCCTTCCGTTGCAGATGTTTTTCTACTAGACACTTGGCCTGTGATTTCCTTAATGGCTCTCATCCCGTTTCTTCTTCCACCTAGTGGTGTTATCTCCTAGAAATGCACCCTATGCAAAGTTATGAAAAACTGAGCTTTTCTAAAGAAACATGGGATCATTTCAAGGTTGTGGGTCACCTAGAGTTGAAATGAACCTCTGGATAAGGTCGGCTCCTAACTAGTAATATCACTTAACTACTAATCTTTGTAAGGAAAAGGGAGAAGGAGTGCATGAAAATGAAAATGAAATCCTATGGTGATACACCGAACTGAAATAAGAGTTATGAACATTCAGACTGGCATACACTTGAATAAGTATGACTGACATTGAACTGCACAACGTGTTACCGTAAGTTTATGCATGAATATTTTGTAAAAAGGTTGACTTGCATATGCTTTTAAGAAGGAAAGGTAATTTTCACAAATCAAAAGGGTCATATACAACTTTAAAACACAATTTACAACCTGCATAACCATACTTTTGTAGAAAAGGCATAATACGTGAGACAAAGCTACAGGGAAATAAAAATCTCACAAATAACTTGATCAATCACCTAACAATACACGATGTTGCAAGAACAAGAAGGAAAAATGAGACAATCAATGGTATCCAAGGTAAACTCTATATATTATGCTCCAAATGAGTTACAAAAGTGTGCTAATCTGAGAAAGGACTGTCAAAGTCACCAACTTTTGAAAAGCATATAAGAAGAACTCCTTTACAAAGAGGCAAAAAATGCCATATATACAAAAAGTGTCGGCCCCTGCCCTAGGGCTTACAAAAATATCAGCCTCCAGAAAGATCCGCCCCCAGATCATCTTTTAATGAAGTTAATGTTGCATTAAACATGTATCCCTACTGTCCATGTCGGTGTGAAGGATCACCCTCAAGAGAAGTCTTTAGATCTTTTGCAACCACATCATTAACTTCTGGCCTTTGTGTCCACCCTCGAACTTCCATCAGAGCCACTTTGAATGCCCTAGAGTATAGCCATTAATATTGATCTTCCTTCTGCTAGCAGAGATCCCAGCTGTCACGGAGACTCGTGGCCTTTTCTTCCTTTCAGTTTTCTTGTGCTCAAGATCTTCCTGCATGTTGACCATCTTCAAGAAGCAGCATCCGACCTTCATGTTAGATTCAAGCACCATTGTTTCACCAAGCTGACCCATGCCTTTGATCACAGAGCAGATCCATACTGCTTGCATTCTGTTGATCTTCCACAGGGGCGGTCACAATAGTCCAACAGTCAAAATCACATGTTAGTGAGACACTAATCGTGTCTCCCTGATGTGAGTACACCTCATAGCAGCTATCGACATAACACGCGATGGTCAGAAAGAGTTCATAGCAAGCGGCCAGAGTCCTATCGATATCCAACATTGTCACCTAGACCATCGCTATCGGCTAGAGTTCTCACTCAAGTCTGCAGCGGACCCATCGCTATCAGTGAGACACCACCAGGTTGGCGGGACTTCATAGCAAACTCCTCCATTCTCCATGAGCTCACCTCATTTCGGCAAGACCCTATTGGGTCGGCAAGACTTCTCGTCAAAGCTACCTTGTTTCGGTGAGAGCTTATTTCAGTTTGGGAGACTTTGCTCAATCGGTGAGACCTTTCGCCGAGCTCCTTTCCTTTGTCGAGACCTCCTTTCTTGTCAGGGAGACATCACTCGGTCGGCGAGACCTTTCGCCGAGCTCCAATCTTTCCCTGACACCGTTTCACTTCGACAAGAGTCCACCCTATCGGTGAGACTTTACCCCTTCGCTAGCCCCTAGCACCGAGACCTTAGCAATCGGCAAGACATTACGCCAAACCATGAACCCTCTGTGAGACTTTTCCTCTTTGCTCAGACCTTTTGTCGAAGGCATATCTCTCAGCGAGATCTCCCTGATGACATCCCAAGTAGACGAGACTCTTTGGGTTGGCAGGACATCACCCCAATGGCGGCCGCTTCGACAAGACTACCACGGGTTGGCAAGACCTCTCGGCGAGCCCAAAACCTTTCGGCGAGAGCTCCATTTATCAGCCAGACATCCCACCAAACACATATGTTACGCTGAGAGTTCCACTCTTTCGGTGAGATTACGGTTGATCAGCAAGACCTCATGCCAAACACAGATGTCTTGGCGACCTAAGGAAAAAGTCAATTCATCTAGCCCCCTTGAATACTTGAAAAATTAGACCCCTGCTT
The DNA here is from genome assembly GCA_007258455.2 of Sequoia sempervirens. Lineage (NCBI taxonomy): Eukaryota > Viridiplantae > Streptophyta > Pinopsida > Cupressales > Cupressaceae > Sequoia > Sequoia sempervirens. The sequence goes on from VDFB02064357.1 coordinate 29,555, forward strand.
GATTGAGCCCATAGGTAAAAATTGGGCAACAAGTGGAAGAATGCTCATAGGGAACATCTAACTATTTACCCTAATGCAGAATATACTTCTAATAGTGAGGCTGTGATACCTCCATCTTCATCTCAAACAAATAAATCTACTACTAAGGTTGTTGTTTCTCCAATGGATTACTCTAGCTCAAAATAAGGATGTTCCATCTACTATGTGTGTTGCCTTCTCTAAGGTCCCTGCCTCTCTAACTCCTATTGCTGATGGTGGTGTCTCTCTGGTGGCTTCTACAATTTTGTCTCAACACTTGGTTGTTCCCTCTGTGGTGAGTGATGCTTCCCCTGAGGCTCCTAATTTTGTTTCTAATTTAGTTTTGGATACTCCTTGGATGGTTGTGCAAAGGAAAAATAAATGTACTCCTAAAAAATTATCTGATGAGTTTCCTTTGAAGAAAAAGTTGTTGGTTTCAAGCTCTAGTGCTTAAACTGATTCTCTATGTTTGACTGTCTCTATTTTGTTTGGTCTTGGTGGCTTTGTTCTTGCTACTAGTCTATTTTATCCTATTGTTCCTGACTGGTTGCTATTTTTGGCTAGTCTATTTTATCGGGCTATTTTTCCCAGTTGTACGCTTTGATTGTAATATCCTTTGCTATAAAAGGGATCAGGGCCCTTTCAAAATCCCTACTTAATAAAAAACACATTGGTTCATAAAGTATGGTTATACTGTAAAAATTTGGCTAAGTATTCCCTCTAATAGTATAGTGGTTCAGTGCATCAATTTTTGGGTCTACACTCCACTGCAAGTAGAGATATCCCTCTGCAATTCTAACTGTAGCTTTAAAATCATCATATTCATGTACATTCAAGATTTTGTGATGTTTTGTGAAGTATCCTAAAAGATATGAATGATAGAGTTTAGCTTTTGTATTGTAGTCATTTCCTGAACAAAGTGTCAATATGGGAGATTCCACATTACTTCACAAATGAATATTTGGTGTCATGGTGTTGAAGATAAGTTTCTAGATGATGGCCAAATGGGAATCATAGATGAGATCAAGTTTTTGTATTGCACGCATGATGTATTTGTGTACAGGTGAATTTTTTATGTTTAGGTCTTATTTGGGGCCAACTTGACATGTTTAGTACTTTATGCAGGATAAGTAAGTAACTTTATCTTAAGTTGCATTTATATTAGTTCCATCCTAACGTATATGGAGGTAAATTGAATTTTGAATTAAGGCGTGAGATATGGAAAAAATGTTTTGATGAAGACATGTTCAAATTTTTTTTGTTACTTCTAATTAGGTTGACCTAATTGAAGTTACACTTGATATATATATATATAGTGGAATTTTTTTATGTTGGAGAGAGAGTAGATGAGATGTGAAGAATGAGTGACAAATGACATATATGGTGTTCCACCTACATGTGTGTAATTTGAATATAATCAAAGTTGTGCATATTGTGAGCAAAGTAGAGTATTGATTCAGATTAGTGTGAAGACTATTTTTGTACTTCATTGGACTATAATAAAGCATGTGAGAGATGCTACTATATCAGTTGAAATAGGCTATGTAGCCACCCCTTCCTACTTCTTTCGTATTTTATGTGGACAGCGAGTTCATTGGACAACGAGTCCACCTGCAGTGATCATTTCTATAATATACTATATTTGGATTAATATATTGTCAGCTAACCCTCACCTTGGTTTTTCCCATTATGGGTTTTCCATGTAAAAATCTTAGTGTTCATGTGTTATATGCTTTTGTAGATGTTTTCATGCTTTCATTCATCATTGTAGTTAAATATATTTTGGTAATTGGATGGCTTATATCAAAGTGATTTAATGGAATATTGATTCACCCCGGCCCCTCTTAGTATTTTGGGTGTTCAACACAAAGGGATTAGAGGAAAATGTTTGTAATAAGGAAAGGCAAGTAGAACCAATTATTTGTATAAATTAATGATTTGAAACACTACTCTTGAATTCTCTTGACAATAGTATTTTCTCTTGAATGTGTATTCTAGTTGTTAGATTTTAAAATAATAAAATAACTAGGTATTTATATGTAATTGTTCTAATTTCCCAAAAATCAAATTCCAAAATTCAAGAATTGAAATTTAAATGACTAAATGTTAAAATTTCGCCAACAACATATTAAAAATTAGTCATCAACAAGATAGGGGGACCCATACGACCATGGGCATATAGGTTCTAGCCCTATTTTCTATAATGTCAAAAAAAGTATCCCTTTTTCCACACTTAATTTGGGAATAATTAATAATAAAATGAGCCTAATGTTACCTTAATTTAGTGTTGTAATATTTCTTTCATATTCACATTAAGTTTAGGGCCCTTTTAAACTTAATGGACTTAATTGTGCCTTGTTTTTGGTGTTGTAAGGTGTACCTTTACACTTTCACATTAATATAGGGATTTATTAATTAATTGAGGTTAATTTACCTTAATTTCCCCCTTTAATTCAAATACAAGCCTAATCAAATACATATTCCGAGGGATACAACCCGACATTCATAAATGCCATTTCACAATACTCACCTTTGGAAGATGTGTGTCCTAGGTAGGTGACCTAGGATCCATTCACCATAGGGTGAATGGCTCCTCACTTGGTCCTAGGACCCTATTTTTACATGGAATTTCACCTTGTTTGATGTGTGTCCTAGGTAAGTGGCCTAGGACCCATTCGCCACATGGAAAATGGGTCCTCACTTAGACCTAGGACCCCTCTTTTAATATAATTTTGGTGGTATTTTAATGTTTTGAAATCCATAATTCAATGTCAGCTTGTGATATTTGAATTTCAGGAATTAATGTTAAGTTATGTATAAATACAAGGCTATTTCACTTAGTTTTACCTAACAAATTGAAGTCATCTTAAGACCATTCAATGAGCATTATCAAGAGAATTTCAAGAGCATTTTCTAAGGCATTCAAGGGCAGATTTGTAGAAGATTATTGCATCTTGATAAATATAAATATTGTCATGTTAAATTTGTATTGCCACATGCATGTTGTTTGAGCTCATGTGGTGATGTAGTATTCAAGATCTAATCAATAATTTCAAAGGCATTGTTTCACATCAAATTTCATGATTAAGATTTGCATTCATTGAGGCCACTTTATGATAGATTGTAGATTTATCCAAGGTTTCAATTGAGGTTTGGTGAGTTGTGACATTGCATTTTTCCATTCATCATTCCTTTCATGCTTTCATTCATTACAAGGTTTAATTACCAAAATGGGGTTTGACCAAGGCAAACCCATATTCCCTAACAAACAACATTTTCCTCTCTTTGATGTGTGATTGCAGGTTTTAGGTTGAAGATCAATTGGAAAGAAAAATTGTAAAGTTGCAAAGTTGTCAAAGTTGTAAGGAAAGTTGTCAAATCATAGAAAATGAGCTACAATTTTTATTTTCGGCTTTCTGACAGTGACCAACTACAATCTAGGAGTGCAAACTTAGAAGAATAGAACCTAGAAACTAATTTTCCAGAGCACTAGCCAGAACCCATTCATCATAGGGTGAATGAGTCCTTAGTGAGGTTTGAAAAAGCACTTTTGGTGATAGGTACACGACATTTGACCCTTTCAAGATCGACCTTTTGAAATTTATTTGGGTTAGATTTAATTTTTGTTACTAATTTGCATGTATTATAGCACATATTTTGAATGAAACTATGAAGATAGGTGCATTGTTATCAATTCATTTTGGTACCTTCCTTTATATGATTCATTGTGGTGAACTTGACCTTTTGAGCATTGTACTTTTCTAATTTCGGAGTCCTTTGTCATCCTAGATTTAGAACTTGCATTCATAAATGCATTAAATGAGGTCTCATTTAGGGTGTCTAATTTACATTCAACTTTACATTGCATCTAGGATTTTTAGGGTTACATTATTTGCATTCTTTAAACTTGAAAAATAAAAAATAAAAAGTCATATTACATATCATTTACTGTTGGATGTTGTGGTTGTGTTGTTGATATGTGGTTGTCATTTCAATGTCAACAATATTAGCATTAATTCATTAGAATTTGTATATGTTGAGGATATTGAGAAAATTGTAATGGAATGAGTTGTAGGTCATTAGTGGTGAAGTGAAGTTCAGTATGTCGGTAAGTTTTGTACTTTGATGATCAAAGGTTGTGGACTAAAGGATTTGTTTTTTAGTGTATCTAGTTTATCCAAGTCGAGTTTCAGAGATCCTCATGAAGATTTGATTGAGTTATGAAGATTTATATTTTGACAATTTTTTTGTTGCTTTAGTTGGTGTTATTGATTGAAGATGATGTAATTTCAGTTAGTTCAATTGGTGCAGATGCTTCTCTGGTGATTCATGATGTTTGTGGATGTTTCTAGATTGTGCTCTATCTTTGTTGCATGTTTGCATTGATTGTTGTGCTCGTGGTTGGTGATTTTCTCTTACGTGTTCATGGTTTTCTTATTCTTGGCTGACATGGTGTTTGTAGCATGTTATGGATCTTCGAGGAGTAATTAATTGAAGTGTTTTTGTGTTGGATATGTTGATTTGGGTCCTCACTAAGTTGTGGATGACCTTGGTTGATTCGCATTAATAATCTTTAGTGTTTTGGGCCAACAGTTTATATTCATTTTATTATTTGTTGAAGCTGACATGTAGGGATGAAATTTCTTATTGCGGATATATATAAGTGATTGTTTATTTGAATTAAAGTATGCCAGTGGATGATGAGTGTGTGTGTATGTGCGAATAAATTCCTAATCATTTGAAGGAAAAGTAGAGTGTGAAGAAGAGTGAAGAAATGTTCATGTGCTTAACCAAAACTGTGATTAGGCATTAGCAGATGCTAATTTATCAGTTCAAATTCTTGTGAATGTTATCTGATTCTTTCTATAAGACAGTGTGTCTTCCTTTGGGTGGTTAGCCTTGTTGTAATTGAGTAGTGAGCTCTAGGTAGTGTGCCCCAATTCACGTATCTCCATATTTCATTTCTTTATACTTTTAACAGTGGTATAATCTTGTGGACCAATCTCCACCGGTTTTTCCTCTGGACTGTGGTTTCCACATAAAAATATTATGTTATAGGTTTCATATGTTGATGATTT
>VDFB02064358.1:0-13701 GCA_007258455.2 Sequoia sempervirens
TCTTTTGAAAGATCTCTTTCATCAAGGAATCTAATGGAAATAATGCTCCTTCTCAAGGGAATTTTTTTAGACTTCTTCATTAGAAAAAGTACTCCCTTTTTGAAGGAAATCTTTTAGATTCTTTCGCTACAAATTCTTTTCTAAAAGAAAGATTTCACTAGGGCCCTTGTTGAAGAATACAATTTTTTTAAAATGAAATATTTTTAGTAAGGGATTTTTTTTCCATTGAATGCACCTTATTGAAAATCAGATAAGTATGGTAAGCCCCCCGGTAGGGTGATTCTTACTATGCAAAGGAGCACACAACATCTTAAGGAGAGAAAGGAGATGTAGAGATGTTGTAGCCCATGATACATGGTGAGATGTAGACATGGAAATGTTGTCATGCACATGAGGGAAAACACATAGACACCATAAAATCATGAAGCAAGCAAAGAAGAGAGAAAGATGAGAAAAGATGAAGAAAGGTGAAGAAAATAAGCGACAAGGGGATCTAGGAGTTTAGGGTTAGATCTATTCATATATATAAATAGGTATCACATGGTGTATGAATGAATGACTATTAATTCAAAAATTTCTCAAGTTTGAAGTAGAGCACATGAAGAAAAAAGGAAGATAAAAATTGGGTCAACATGGAAGAAGGCCTAAATGCCCCAGCACTTTGCATGTCTCCAATTGAAAATAAAAGTTACAACATATAGACAAATGATGGAGCACATAGAGGAAGTGTACGACACATTTTCCATGCCTGCATCCAAGTACCTACAAGGGTAGCAAGGGTCCTCCAAGAAAACAAATGAACACAAGCACAGGGGGAACACAACACACACAGACACAAACCTACACTACAGATAAAGAAGAGGTACCACCCTAGTCATAAGAAATACTGACTTAGAGAGAGAAAGTCATTGTAGTTCGCTTTTTGATCCCTAGATCATTTGGGGCTATGCGAAAGGGAGGGTGGACAAGCCTGCAAGGGTGGGATAGTAAGGGAAGTACCCTTCGACTCATCTACAATGAGAGCCAAGGAAGAAGGCTCCTCGAGGTCTCCTCCACTAATCTCTTGTTATGCCAAGGTCATTGATCTTGCAAAGATCAAGGAAAAAGTTTGGATGCCATCCATTAAATTGAACATGCACTTCACTAGAGCACCATGTGTCAATCAAGCAGGAGAAGGAGGCACCCAAGATCCACTGTCAACTTCATTGAGAGGGGTAGTGAAAAACATAGGAGAAGTAAGGGTCACCTCTGTCACTAGGATGACACAATCCAAAACAAAAATCCCTTATAAAGAAGGCAATCCCTTCTTCGGACCCCCATTAGAAGCAAGGTCATCCTCCAACTTATGGTTCAACGGGGGATGTAAAATCCCCATAGGAGAAGTGGAAGGTGAGGAAGAAGAAGATAGAGCCATAGAAGATACCACAAAGGTGTTCGACATGTCCACAAGCCAAGGAAAAGGAGGGATGTCTGGGAGGGACACTAGAAGAGGAGGCCCCACAAAAGGAGTGATGAATACCTACACCCTTTTGGTATGAGGATCATCAACATCCATTGGGGGATCCAGAAGAAAAATAGAGGTGAGGGGAATCAAAGCAGAAGGAGCATATGAAGAGGATACAATAGGAGATGTAGAACTAGAGCTATGGGCTCCCCATCCACCTTCTATGAGGTAGTTTTTTCAATAGCCAAAGCCTTTCTCTGATGCTTAGGATCTTGTGCAAGTTGGTTTTATTGGCTTTGGGAACTATAATCCATTGCCTGAGAAGGGATGGGAGACTCCTATTCTACCAGAGAATTTTCCTCCACAATCGTTACAAGTGGAAGTAACATTTTCTAGATAGAGATGGTAGGAGGAAGTATAGTAGAAGAAAGAGAAATAGGTGGTTAAGTAGGCACAAGTGTCTTTAGAGTGGGCCTCTTCCCATTCACTATCGGAGGGGAAACTCCACGAGAATACTTCCCCTTTCCATAAACAATGGGCCTAAGCACTGTGGGCAAGACAACAAGTTCAAACACCTAACACTTGGATTTTCACAAAGTGAGCACCATCAAGCTTCCCATGTGAGGCATGTGGGAGTAGAGATCGAAGGAGACAAAATAGGGCAAGAGGAAAAAGTAGATGGAATGAAAGATGTAGAAGAGGAAGCCCCATGGTCGCAAGCAAGCTTCTCCTTCCCCATTTTTTGGGATGAGGAGGAAACATGTTGTTGTGCAATCATAGATCCTTTGATAGAAATGGTGTAGGGAGAGATAGGGTAGGTCACCTTCAGTGTCATTCCCCCAATCTTATACTTGACATAGGTGTGATATAGTAAATTGATCCTCAAGGGAAGAGGTTTGATCAGGGTGGGCCAAAAGTGATCTAACAAGTAGCCCCCACATGATACCACTAGTCTATAATCAATGTTGTGCATAATGTGCACAAATACCTCATGAGAAAACTTAAGACATTTATGAATTACCGAAGTGACTCCATTCATGGAAATTAGCCACAAAATTCCTAGTGTCACCCTAAACAAGTCCAACTTTGGAATGATGTCAAAAGTAGCATTTCTGGTCCTAGGTCCTACCAAGATTGAAAGGGTGATAGAAATGATATGAGGGACTAAGATTCTGTCATGTGTATGTATGGTGGTCTTTGATTCCTCATATTCCTCCCCATTCATAAATTTTATAATCAAGGTCTGCTTTGTGATGACATTCACATGACTCATGGGGTCCACCAGGACTCCTGTCACAACATTCCCATTGAGGTGAGCAGGAATGTATAGGGGAGAAGGCTCTTTGTTCATAGGTAAATCTTGTAATGCGAAAGTTATATCAAGTGATCGATTCACAGACTGAGCAGGAGGAATGCATGTAAAGAAGACCATGTTTACGTACTTCAAGAGGACAAACTCAGTAGACTCCAAAGGTTCAGAAATTGGACAGTGACCTATCTAAATTTTGTTCTTGGATATCTAGGGGCCCTTCAAATTATGCAACTAGGGGTCATAGATTGGGTTGCAAGGCTTCATGCCCCATAAAGGCATATGAACCACCATCCCACCTAGGATATAGGAAGAAGGAGTTCAGCTAACACCAAGAAATAGAATAGAAATAGTTCACATAGAGTTCACTAAAATGTAGAGGGGGACCCACCACCCTAAGACTCTAGGTCACAGGAGATCCCTAAGCAATAGGTTTCCCTGATTTACCACAAGTTTTCTAAGAGAATTGAAAAGGTAAAATTATCGAGGTTGAAAAGGAAGAGAAATCTAAGTGTTGCTATCCTTTTGCTAAACCAAATTTTTAACAAGGTCAAAAGAGTCGATTTTGAAGGTTCAATATATTGCCCAAATAGCTCACTAGATCTTAGACTCCAATCTGGCACATTGGCATCTTAGTGGCGCACTAGCATCCATACAAACATATGGATCTACAACTTTCATGAAATGGCTTCAATGGAAGTGGATCTTCATGATCATGAAATTTGATTTGAAACAATACCTTTGAATGCTTGAATGAATCTTGAACACTACATCAACATATTAGCTCAAATAACATGCATGATGCAAGGAGAGTTTGACAAGATAATAGGATATTGAATGATGCAATCATTCTTCACTAAATCCTCCCTTGAATGCCTTGAAAATGCTCTTGAAATCTTAGGAAGCTTAGATCAAATTTTCTAGGTGAAACATAGTGAAATGACCTCTTATTTATACATATGTTAACATTAATTCCCAAAATTCAAATAACACAAGCCAACATGTGAACACGCATTTGAAATCATTGAAATACTACCAAACACATATTTGAAATTTAGGTCCTAGGTCTAAGTGAGGACCCTTCACCCTTGGGCGAATGGGTCATAGGTCACTCACCTAGGACACACATTCTCTAATATTAAGTGTTATGTTATGGAATTTATGAATGTCGGGTTTTCCCCTTTAGAAATTTTAATTAATTAGGCTTAGATTTGAACTAAGGGGCCCAATTAAGGCCAATTAACCTCAATTAATTAATAAAGCCCTAGATAAGTGTGAAAGTGTAAAGGTACACCTTACAACACCAAAATAGGTCACTATAAAGTCCATTTTTTTAATAAGGCCCTAAACTTAATGTGAATATGTAAAACATATTACAACATTAAATTAAGGCATAATTTAGTCCTTTTATTTAATATTTATTTCCAAATTAAGTGTGAAAAGGGGATACTTTTTCCTACACTACAATATGAAAATGAAGTGGTGATCAAAACTTTGAAATATGATTGTAAAAATGCATTCATTTTTTATTTTAATACCCTAAACTATACTACCTCACATAAAATATATGAAAAAAAATATTAGGGTTATTATTTTTCATTTTAATCCATAATTTCCTACCCTCCAAGAACATATGTATAACTCCCATCACCAAAAAATGCCACTCTTTCAGACCTTTCAAGAGCTCCAATCAACATGGAAATGATTTCATATCATGAAAAAATTCCACATGGTTGGAAAGGTAAGAGAGAGCTTGACATTATTGTATAATTTTTTACATCAACATAAAAAAGTATGAAAACTTGACAGAGAGCATGCTCAAATTTTAGTAACTTTTTATTTTATTCTACAAAACACTCATGGGTATTAACATGCAATTCCAACTCAAAAATGGGCTGGATGTTCAAAGAAATTTAGTCCTAAGGGATGATGGTTTGTAATTATAAGTTATAATACACTAACATTATAACACACTTGTGCTATCTATAAAATAAATAAAAATTAAAAGTGTTATTTTTTATTTTGTCAAAAGAAAAACGTGAGCAAAACATAATGTGCTCATGTTACAACCACAATAGACCATAAAGTGGTTTTGGCCACTTTTCATCCCCCATATTTGTGCACACACCCTTTGTGGAAGAGGATATGAGAAGTGGATGTAGGGAGAAGGAATAATTCTATATCCCCTTTGAAAGACTACAAAGGTGAATTTTGGGAAGGAATTAAGAATTTGTGGGGATTGGGAGTGGATGACTAGATGACAAGACAAGGAAATGAAAAATAAGACATCTTCAAAGACCCCAGGTTGATGGTGGTTTTAGCACAACCAACTTTAATTATAATAATATATCACTCTACTCCTCTTGAAAAATACAAAACTTTACTCCAAGGATCCTTTCCAATCACATCTTGACTATGTTGGATAGCTAAGTGGCCTATGTGATTCATTATCAAGGGGGGAATTTCCTTGTAGGTTGACTCTAAACATATGTTTTAATTCAAAATACCCAGTTCTATGTTAGAAAATAATTATTTATGCTTAGAGGATACACATATGGAATTGTTCACTTATTTTATATAAAGATAATATATAAATATAAAAGTATTAAGATGCTTATCACTGGACAAAATATTTTCTAACTTATATGTAAAAGAGAGATCAAAATATTTCGAGGTTAAGAGAAAGACTCTAAAATTATTAGAACAATGATTAAATTCATTCAAATTCTCATATCTAAACAATTAGATGAGATTAATAAACTGCTATCTCTAAGATTAATATTTCATACAATCATTCACCATACTCATGCAATCATTAAAGTAATCATTACAAAATATATTTAAATTACATGCAATCAAACCATCATATTCCATGCACAAATTTGAGACACAATTTTAGTAAAAGCTCAATTAATATCACAAATGTTACCAGGCTATTCAATTTTAGAGAAATCAGATCCAAGATATCATTATCATGATCAAAATATTTAGAATAAAAAAAATGATCCTCTAATTAATGTCAAAATTTTCCAAGTTACAAAATTAGTAGAAAAACCACACTAATTTTGTATTATTTCACTGTAATGTTCAATGTATAACTCCTAAAATCGACCCAAAAGGAGATAAATTTAACACCTTGGTCACCCTAACATTTAGAAAATGTTCAAATATCTTACCTAGAACTCTAAAATCAGTGACCAAATCTAAGATCAAATAATTGGAAATTACAATCTAAGTTGGAAATTGCAATGCCACTTTTAAGAGTTATCAACTTTAAAGTTGATTTATTACATTTATTAAAATAATAATGAATAATGAATAACCAAATATAACTTCCTTTATCACATTAGGCATTGAAAACTCTCTAAGAAAGTTGTGATGGCTTCATTCAAATTATTATCATTTTGGTCCCTTGTGATATTTCATCTTTATTCCTCATGAGAAACTTGATCTTTTGATCCTATTCTGTATCTCTCTAGACTCTACTAGCTCTTCTTGAAACTTCTCTATCCTTGGGAGAATCCCCTAAAGAATCAACATATTCATACTTGTATTGAGGCATATTCTATCATAAATTCATATATTTGCATAAGTGACAATTGACAACACAATATGTTAACACTTGGCATCGAAATCCTTGAGATAATCCCTCAAAACTACATCAATTATCCTAGAGGAAGTTGGAAGTGAAACTTCCATAGAACTAGTTGGAATTGGAAACTCCACAAAAATGCATAGGGATCACAAAAAACCATAAGAGTTCCCATTTTAAGTTGTAAAAATCTACAAAAATGGAGTGCATTCAATACAAAAAATAGTAGGTAAGTAGAAAATATTAGGGTAAGATAATGCATTTGTGGGCCTTCAAAGAGATACCAACCTTTTACTTCTTTAAATAATTCAAATAAAGTGAGTTCAACTAGGATAGATTTTCCCATAAAACACTTTAAATTTTTTATTTTATAACCATGTGCATAAATTTTTTGAAAAGAAAGGTTATTTGGATTCAAATTTGTGTTAGGTTTAACTAGGGGTAATTTTCCCACAAATGAAAAACTTTTGATTGTTAGTACTATGCAGGATGTACAAGTGAACTAGTTGTATTAAGTCTTATTAATTGAGTTTTTATGAGTTATCTTGATGATTATGTCATAATGATAGGGGTAAGTATCGGTTTGAGTGTTGGGATGGTTGATATCATTGTGACATGTGTTGGTGTCATCTTGGTACAGTTGTGGGCCTTTTGAAGTGATCTAAAAACTAACTTTCATAATGGTCTAGTTTAGTTGTAAATATAAAGTCTACAAGATTTGGGTGACATCATGTGATTTCATTGTTGCACTTCATATAGATAATTCCAAGTGAACCAAAAATTTGTGTTCGTGTATCTAGAGAGTAAGCTCAATAGAGCCTCACACTTTTGAAAAGAATTAAATCAAGTTAAGAATGATAATTTTGTAAGGAAACAAAGTGAATAGAAAATTAACACTTTAAATGTTCAATTAAGATCAAGGTTATATTTCCACACAAAATAAAATTTACTTTATAAACAACTTTGGTGTGGGAGATCTCAAGTGAATCAAAAATTTACATCACAAAGGCTCAATTCACTAGCAAAAGGAAGTTTTGAAATAATAACGTTTTGTGGTGAAACTCAAGTGATCTTGCCATGTAGAATTTTGTTATGTTACATACTTTGAGCTAGTTGGAAGGGTAAAGCCTTCAGATGAATAATTTGCTTGTTTTAATGAATTTTGAAAAACTTCAAAAGGAAACTTAGGTTAAAATTATATACTCTAAGTTCAATTCATGAGAGAATTTTGACCATATGAAGGAAAAACTTGAGATTATGATGATTTGGGAATACTTGTCAACATTGTAGGGTAGGCTAAAACCAAGAAAAAAGAGGGGGTCCTCATTTTGCTAAAAGTAAAGTATGAGACATGTGTGCAAGGGAACAACAAATGACAACCAAAATAGAAAATGCTCTTGATAATCTCAAGATAGAATACCAACCAAGGACCCAAAATCTCAGCTTAACCAATCACAATAGAAGGATGATTTCTAGAACAAACCAAGAGAAATAAGTCTTAAAATAAAAGATCCAATGCTTCTGAAATCCAAGTGAGTGCATATGATTATTTTATCTTTCCTTAAGAATGCAAGAATTTATCATCACAAACTAGGGATTGGACTACCTAAATTTAATTTTTATTTCAAATGATCAACTAGTTATGGCTCAACGACAAAACAAAATAGACATAGACTCAACAAATATATCACTAACCTCACCCAGGACTTGCTCTATAACCTTGGTAGAGATTTCTTGAATCACCCAGATAGTTTATTTCTCTTAAATATATATCATTATAATCCTCTTTTCTTTTTTTTGACTTCTAATTTTTTATACTCTTTTATTTTCTTTCTTTTAGTTTTTCAATTTAAATTCATTCTCCCATGGAGCTTTCTCAACTTGCAAGAAGTGAAACTTGATATTGATTGGGGATTAAGGCAACATATAAGGAGAAATCCACTCCTAGTTTAAACCATGTTGGTGGCATGGATAGAAAAATATTTATATTTTTCCCCAATAACTAGTTGTAACTACTCATTCCAAAAAAACTTAGAACCATTTAATGTATGATAATGTGTAATATTTCACGAAAGCATCATCGCAAGAACAAAAAACACCTTAAATCTAGTTGGAACAATAAAAACACAAGTTGCTATGAATGATATAAACTAAAGTTATGAGAAAAAGATTAGTTTTCTATCAAGAAATATGCACTTGATTAGAAAAGTAGGACCCTAGGACCTGGGAAATAAAAGAAAAGAAGAAACAATCCATTCAACTAAACTCAAAATTAGACTAGACTATTTGAAAGTAAACCAAAACAACAAGCCAACATCACCAACTAACCAATCAACCAATAAGGATAAGGAAAAAAGAAAATTGGCCATTATTTAACTCAAATGAAAATTTGCTAATGAGGCACCTACCTAAGTAAACATAAACTAGACTATGTATACAAAACTTAAGAGCAACAAGAATATGGGCTACCTATTAACTTATTTTTTTATTATGTATAGTAGTAATAACCGACCCCATATGGTTCTAAAGATTGCAAAATAATCTTTGTACTAAAATTTTTTTTGGCAAGTTTTGTACAAATTATGGGTAGAAATTATGCAAAATTAAAATTTGTGGCAACTCTCCATGATAATAATAAATAAAAAAATTCTTTATTATCCTTAGCATCATATTCAAACTAAAAAATGTCAAAATTTAAAGGAGAAAGGAAAGGTACAACCTAATCCAATACATTTCAAGTCCTAGGTACATGCTCATGCAATATGATTTCACCTTTTGGAGGTCTTAACTCATGGTACACCACTCTATATTCCTCAAGTACATTCATACCATAGTAAACAAAATTCATTATGGATTTAATCTTGTAATTAATACTTTTGCACCAAGTTTTAAGAGGTAAATCATTGAGCATCTCATCCTTGTCATGATCATCATTAGTCCTAGATAATAGATTAGCATGTTTAAACTCATTAGGACTAACAATTTTAGTCATATACATGTATTTTAAATGTGTTAAGCATGAATATAACCAATAAAATAATCATCTTGCACAATGTCCAAAGAAACATGCTTAAAATCATTCTTACCTACTAAGGCAATCTCACAAGCTAGCAATAAATTAGGACAACTTACTTTCAGATGTGGATCAATTGGATGAAATCTACATGAATCACATGATGAAGGATATGAAATGTACATGGAATACCCATGAATTAAAATTTATTTTCTCAACTTATACACTAGATCAAGCACTTTGTTAGTCTCATCCAATAAAGGAGGTGACAAGTAATCTTGTTTGTTGATTGCATGTTTTGAGAGTCCTCTTTCTTATGGGATAAGTTGTTTTCTTCATTAAATTTATGCATTTAATCATCTAGTTCATGAGAATCAAGGTGAGAATCATCATCAATAATGTTAGAACCATCCAAAAATGATAAATAAAGATTTTCCATAGATAAGTCATTTGGACATGCATTAGATCAACACCACAAAAATCATGGAGATACTCCCTTATTTCACTTTTTTGGTTATATTTAATTGTTATAGACTCCAAGACGTCCTCTTGATGGTATTCTTGTTCCTCTTGTATCTCCTCAAGTTAACTTTTATTTTGTATATCCAACTACAATAAATAGTTAGTCCTGCTTTCATCAACATATGCATATATATAAAAAATTAAATTACCTTTTACTTTACCTTCTTGATTGATGCAAGTCTAATATGATTACCAAAGAAAATGAATCAATATGAACACTTATTTGATCTATTTTCTCTAAGAAATTAGTGTTGTTCCAAAGTCTAAAGTCATCCTCATTACTATTATAGGTTTGATATAGCTAATGTTCTTGAGCCACTAGATTATCCCAATCATCAATTAGGTCATTCACTTCCCCAAAATTAGTTTTTGTATCAATTGATTAACCTATGGATAAGATATATTCTGTCTTATCATCTAGAGAAAAGAAGATATCACCTACTATCTCATCTAAAAACATGTCATTCTCTTTTTCATCATGAATATCATTCAAATCAAAAAGGAAAATATCACTCATAAGTTCATTAGAGGAGACTTCTTCATTATCACTTGTCATGAAAGAATCCATAAATAAATCTATGAACTCAATTTATTCATCTAATGGATCCAAACAAGACGGGGAATCATTTCTAGGAAATGAATCAACTTAAATATAGGTTGTAAGAATATTATGAAATGATGATGGTTAGATGTTACCCCATGAATTTTCTTGTCATTTGGAATAGGCTCACCATAATTCTCTTGGATTTTAGTCATTTATTCTTCTTCATTAGACACATGTATATCTTCTTGAGTCTTGTGGATTTGACCATGCTCACCTTCTTCCTTGTTTGATTGACTTTCCCAATGATCTTCTATAGGAATGAATACCTCTTCAATAGTCATTTTCCCTTTCAAATAAAAGGGGCAATTTTCTAGTAAATCAATTCTAGACTAAGTTTTTTTTATTCAAAATACTCGTATCTATGCTAGAAAACAATGGTTTAATGCTTAGAGCATATAGATCTAGAATTGTTCACTTATTTTATATAAATATTGGATACATATCTAAAAGTATTAAGATTCTTATATCAATGATCCAAATTTATTCTTACTTATATGTAAAAGAAGGATCAAAATATTTCAAGGTTAAGAGAGCGACTTTAAACTAACATTTGGATAAAGATAAAATTCATTAAAATTCTTAGATTTGAATGGTTAGATGAGATCAATAAACCAATATCACCATGATTTTAATATTTCATACAACCATTCGTCATATTGATGTAATCATGTAAGGAAATCACAACAAAAGATATTTAAATTGTATGCAATCAAACCACCACATCCATGCATAGATTTGGAACACAATTCTATGAGAATCTCAATCAATATAGTAGATCTTGCTAGAAGTTATTCAATTTTAGAGAAATAAAATACAAGATACCATTACCATGATTAGAACATTGAGAAGAACAATATGCATGATCCTTTAATTGATGTCAAAATTTTTTGTTACAAAATTAGTAGAAAATCCATGTTGAATTTGCACAAGTTCACTATAATTTTCAATGTATAACCCCTAAAATCAACTCCAAAGGAGTTATATATAACACCTTGGTCACCCTAAAATCTAGGATTTGAAAATAGCTTAACCAAAATTCTAAAATTAGTGAATAGATCTAACATCATATTACTAGCTGTTACAATCCAAGTGGATAATTTCAATGTCACTTTTAAGATTTGTCAAATTTTAAGTTTATTTATTAAATTTATTGATATAAAAAAATGAATAACTAAATATAGCTTCATATATCACATTGGGCTTTGAAAATGCTTTAATAAAAATATGATTGCTTCTTTTAGATTATTAGCATTTGGTATCCTGTGATATTTCAACTTTATTCCTCATGAGTTCTATTTTATCTTTTGATCTTATTTTGTAGCTCTACAAACTATACTAGCTCTTCTTGGAACTTCTATATTGTTGGGAGAATTCCCTACAGAATTAGAAGCTTCATCGTTGCACAATTGACAACTAAATTCAAAGGTTGTTAGCTATTGACATCAATATCTTTTAGATAATCCATTAGAACTTCATCAATTGACATAAAGAAAGTTGAAAGTGAAACTTCCACAAAATCGATTGACACTATAAAATTTGCAAAAATACATAGGAATCACAAAAATGCATAAGACTATTCCTTTTAAGTGCCAAAAATTTGTCAAAATGGAGTGCATTTAATGTAGGAAAATAATAGGTAAGCAACAAATGTTATGATGAGATAATGTGTTTGTGGGTCTTCTAAGGGATAGTAACCTTTTACTTCTTTAAATTGTTTAAATGAATTAGGTTTAGATGGGATGGAGTTTCATGCAAAATACTTTAAATTTTCCTTTTATATCTATGTGTGTAAATATTTTCAAAAGAAATGGTCACTTGGCTTCAAATTTATGTTAGGTTCAATTGGGGATCATTTTCTTGCAAATGTGGAACTCCCACTTGACTACTATACAAGGAAGTACAAGCGAGTTGGTTGTATTGAGTCTTAAAAATTAAGTTTAGATGAGCTATCTCGATGATTGTCATCATGATGTGGATAAATGTTGGTATGCATATTGGGATAGATGATGTCATCATGATGTGTGTTGGTGTCATCTTGGTATAGTTTTAGATCTTTTGAAGTGATCAAAAAAATTACTTTCATTGGGGTCTAGCTCAATTGGAAAGAGAAATTTGACAAGATTTGGGTGAAATCATGTGATGTCATTGTTGTATTTCATGGGCCAATAATTCAAAGTGAACCAAAAAATTATGTCCATGTGTCTAAAGAGCAAGTTTTGTAAAGCCTTGGACTTACACAAAAAGTTAAATCGAGTTAATAATAGTACTTTAATAAGGAAAATCAAGTGAACTCAAAAAACAATTCTTGAAATATTTTATTCTGATGGAAGTCAAATTTTTGCAAAGAATTAAATTTACTTTATAAATAGCCCAAGTGCAGGAGATCTCATGCAAACCAAAAATTAACATCGCAGAAGGTTCAATTCACTTGTGAATGAAACTTTTGCAAGGTTTTTTCAAGGAAACTAAAGTAAACATACCATGTGGAAATTGGTTGTGTTACTTACTTTGAGCTAGTTGGAAGGGTAAAGCTCACAAATGAATAACTTCCTAGTTTCTTTCAAATTTACTTAATATTCCTAACAAAATGATGCTTCATTATTCTCATAGAAAACATTGAGCACTAGTGTTGAACACAATCCTAAAAAGAATAGAACTTATTTCATCAAAATTATAGAATAGGTTTCACTATAGTCTACACATCCATTTAATATCAAAATTAGCAAAGAAATAATTTTCTATTGCAATGGTACAAAACAATGAACATTCCAATACTATGTTAAATTAATAAAACTAGCTTTTGAACACCTTTTACCTTATTTGTAATCTCAATGCCTTTTTTTTGTGTTTAGTATACAAGTGTCAATTTTTTTTATAATAATATTAATTGTTTTTTACCAATAATTCAATGCTAGAAACACATTTTTACAACTTCTCTCATAGTAAACACATAATTTAATCATATTTACCTCTTCATTCCTCCTTCCACAAAATAATCCTCAATATATGAAGATTAACCAATTTCCCAAATCCTTTTATTAAATATTTATTTATAAAATATCACGAGTTTGAACCTTGGTGGCAAGAACAACAATGCCACCTATAAACCATCACACCATGCCAATACCAACTATATTTACAAATGGTTTAAAAGGACATAGAAATTATATTATGTTTGGGTATTCTATATGATTACACTATTCAGTGACCATTATAA
>VDFB02064359.1:0-11553 GCA_007258455.2 Sequoia sempervirens
ACATCTTTGAAAAAACATGGTTCTAGACCAAAATTGGCTAGTATGACCCCTCCACATCAAACTTAAACAATGAAAAGTGCCTCTCAAGGAACTTAGAGTTTTGGTGTAAAATCAAATGTACTAGAAAAGAAGAGTACCTGAATTTGCATTCAGTTCCATAGTTCCTTGTCTATTCCCTGGCATCTTTTTAGCTATTATTTATACAAAGTCATAATATTTCTGGCTCTTTTCTTTGTTGAGCATAAAGGCCATTCCCATCTAAAAAGGACAAACCTTTTTATCATCATCATAGTCGTAGACATAGGCCAACATTACAAAAATGACCTAAAAAATCCATTTTGAATTTCCCACGTGGTATAGGGGAGGGTATTTTACCTCCTTCTAGCTTCTCCTCAATTTCATCTTCATAAAAATCCAATTTTCTAGTTCTAGTTTTCTAGAACTCTTCCATTACTTCCTAGCTGAAACTCTCCATGACCTAGTCTATAGGGATAAATAACATATCCTTGGTTTTTGCATTGATTATAACCTTTATCCTACCACTGACTATAACCCTTGTTTCTTTTCCAAACCTCTTGGAACATGCATCTACCAGCTCTGGACATGGGTGTACAACAGGCAACATGAATTTTGGCAAACCACAATTCCAAAGCCGCGATGCAAAACCTTCAGCTACCCCATGTTTGATAATTCTTTGAAAAGCCCCTTCTCTAAGGATTTTAGGGTTCACCACCAACTTTGGGTCAAAACTGTTGTCTATAAAATCTAGTGTAGCTTCCTTATTCATATGGTCACATGTCTATACCAGTTTGGTATGGGAAAAATGTTTTTCTTCTCGCACTAGAGCATTTGGAAATGACTCTCTCCCAAAAATATCAACATAACTTGGTATTTTAGATGAGGGTCCAACTTTTCTACCCAAATTCGATGTTTTTACCATTATTGTACTTGAAAATTTAAGAGAGATTCCTTAGAGAAATGACTACTTACATTTTCTACTTAGCAAAAATTGCTTTTCGGTGCATTCATTACTTCTTGCACATACATGCATTAAGGAATTGTCCTTACCTTTGGCTTACTAGATGCTTCCACCAAGGCGATATGTGTGGATTTGGGATATGTATCCCTTAAGAATGTCAAAATCATCATGAGAATGGAATTAGTACATTCTCCTCGTTGCCTCTTTCACAAATAAGCTTTTAGTTCTTGGAAAGTGTGCTTTTAGCCATGGGAAGCATGCTTAAGTAGTGTAAAATACTCTAAAAAGACACACATATTTAATTTATTAGGACTTAGCATGTTAATCAACGTCTTTTTGTGTAAACAAGAAAGGTGGAATTGATATCAATAATGGACACATGGAAGCAATCAACATACCTGAGCATTTACTCCCAAGACACAAATTTATTTCTCCAGGCTTGGTGACATATTTTTTGTACAATTCATCTCTCGCCACCCAGTTGCTTTGATATTTTTTCGTTGTCATCCATCGGGCGAAGGGTTTTCCGTTGGTTGAGCTCACCAGCATGCCTTTTTTCTATAAATAGCTATGGCACCTTAGTGAAATATTCACTTGAAAAGCTCCTTTAGTTAGCAAGCTTTCCTTGTTGTATCCCATTGCACTAGCTTTAGCTTGTTTGCTATCATGTCATCTGGCCTAGGCACTCCCATTCAGCTCCTTCCATGAAGACCACAATACTCTTTCATGGGTGAAATTACCAATCATTGAATTAAATGTCTGGAAAGGAAGAATGATCACCTTATTGTGGTGGCATTCAAGTGGGTTCTCAGAAAGGACTATGTGAAGGATGAGAACCAGTCATGGTGGAACTCCAATGTCATCTCCTATTTTGTGGTCTCCCTTCTTGACTTGGATATATCTAAGCCTTGGATAATTAAGTTGTGTCATGTCATGTTTGACTCTCTTTATTTGGATGGGCTTAGTGAAATTGTGCAAGTGGCCATCCTTGGTGGCAATATGCCAAATTCCATGGACCTCTTCAGGCATGTTGACTAAGGGGAAGATGTGGTCTAGCTACCTCTCCTTACCAATTTTTTAACTATGGACCTTGAGAGGCATCACATGTTGTCTTTTCCTATGGCTTCCTTCCTTTTGAGGGAGTTTGGCATGGAGCACATTCTTAGGATGGACTGGAAAAAATATTTTGAGTTTCTGGTTTATAGTCATGGGAACAAGGACTAAGGTCCTTAGTGTTCCAAGCTTTCTCGTGCTATGTGTTGACCCCCTTTTCCACCTTGCTAAAGAAGAACAACAACAACAACAAAAATCTAGAAAAGTTCCATTTTGACTACCTAGCAATGTCCCAGAGGCTTTAAATTCACTATCTTTTTTGAGCATGCCTCCTTTTTCCTTTCTGCACTATACCCTTTTTTTTGGGTTTTCTCAAGAAAGAATCAAGCTTTCCAGAGCCTTGGGCTCATACTATATTGTAAATTTTTTAATGAACATAATAAATAATATGCTTCTACTTATTTCTTGTGTTATTCTCATAGATTTATTTGCAAATCTAAATTGTATTTTACAAAAAAATTACATATGGTACATAATTGTGAATTTTTTAAAAAAGAACTTGCACATTTTAATGGAACAATTTTAGGTGAATATCATTTATTGGTATATCCAAAGCATTACCATCCATGTCTTCTAGCTCATACACATTCTTTTTTTTGCACACACGAATGTGGAAAGGACCCTTCCATAGGGCTTCAAATTTTGCATGTTTCCTTGGTTTTATAGCTCGCTCATCATACTTTAGTGCCAGGCTCCCTTCCCAAAAATCTGGGTTGGAGGCCTTTTTTTGGAACCATCATTTAACTATCTGTTGGTGACTGATCATGGCTTCATAGGCCTATTCCCTTTTCTCTTCAAGGTTTAGGAGTTATGCTAGCCTTACTTCCATTCCACTATGTTCGACTTCCAAAGCCTTTAATGGTTGTAATGTGAGAATCTCTATAGAAATAGTTAAAACAACCTCCTTTCCATATACTAGCTCATAAGGGGAAGCAATCAAGATTTTTTTGGGTATAATTCTATTGGCCCATAGAGTGGTTCATAGGTGCTTGTGCAACTCCCTTTTCCTTTCTGACATAATGCACTTGATTAACCTAATTAGGTTTTTTTTGGTTGATTTTACTAGCCCATTTCCTTGCAGGTAGTAATTTGATGAAGTCTTGAGGTAGACCTCATGCTTGAGAGAAAAATATGACATTCTAGAGCCCATAAAATCTCATGTGTTATTGGATATGACATTTTTTGGTGAACTGAACCTTGCCACTAGCTCCTCAAGAAAATTAGCAATTTAAATTTTTGTAGCATTTTCATAGCAATGGCCTCCATTCATCTTGTAAAATAGTTGATTGTTGTAAGTATCCACTTATGGCCCACACTAGATATAGGATTTATCATTCCAAAAAAATCCAAACCCCATTGAGCAAAGAGTTCCTCAATTATAATCAGGCTTAGGGGCATGGCAAAATTCTTTTTCTTGCCAACAAAATATTGGCACTGAGTGTATTTTCTCACTAGATAGTGTACCTTAGAGAACATGGAAGGCCAGTAATATCCTGCCCACATTATCTTCAAAGTAATAGTCTTGGTGGAGAAATATCCATGCTTAGGACTGCTATGAAATTCATTCAAAACTCTTTCCACATGTGGCTTATCTAAGCATCAGAGCAGGATTCCATCATAATTTGTTTTGAATAAGATACCATAAATTAGTGCATACCTAATGCCTTAAATTTGGTAGTATTGCCTTTTATGAGATGGAATGTTGATTGGGTATTGCCCTTTTGCATATATTGCATCTGATCAGCTACCCACAACTCTTCAGACTTGAATTGCTTTGTGTAAGCTTGATCTATCTCTTCCTCTACCAAAGATCTTAAATCTTGTGCAAGGTATTCACAAAGATCTCTTGCTCAAACTAGCTTGGTTGGTCTAATATCCACATTGTACTCAAGGATATTGGTGATCCAGTTGGCCCTTTTTTTGGTTATTTCTCCTTAAGTGACATGCTCCCAAACATTGGGATGGGCAACAAGAATGGTTATTTTGTACTGGGTGTCAAAATTTCTTTAGAATTTTAATAATAGAAAAATATTGTTTCTCAACAAAATTATACCTGGCCTCATATCCTTTGAGAGTCCTAGAGTGGAATGCAATGAAATTATCTTTTCTATTGTCTTTGTCCTTCTGAGTGAGCACCAAAGCTATTTTTTGTTGGCCATTGTAGATGAAAAGCAAGAAATCCTTGGAGAATTCCAAGTTAGCTAACACTGGGGCCACGAAGATGGCTACCTTTATCTACTCGAAAGTTTTCTTTTCTTTGGGGGTCCACTTGAATATTATATTATTTTTAAGCATTAGTGTGATAGGTCTCATGATGCCCGTGAAGTTTGAAAGGAATCAGATAACTAAATTAATCTTCCCCAAAAAAGATTGCAACCCCTTCTAGTTAACTAGTAGAGGTAGTTCCATTATAGAATTCACCCTTTCAATATCTATCGCAATTCCTTCCTTTAATACCTTGAAACTGAGTAGCTTTCCTTAGGGCACTTTGATTAAAAAAATTGGAACTTAAGGAAATCATGAACTATTGGAATTTCTTGAAAACCTTTTCCAAATGATCAAAGTGATTATCCTTTGATTTTGAGAAGACCATTGGGTCATTTGGATATATTAGAATAATCTAATTAATCAAACCTCTAAAAGTGATATCCATTGCTCACTGAAAAGTTGCACCAACATTGGATAGTCCGAAGGGCATCTTTGAGTATGTGAATGTTCCCCACTTAGTAGTGAATTTTGTTTTATGCTAATCTCCTTCTTTGATGTAGAACATATTATAACCTGAAAAAACATCGAGCGATGAGAACATTTTTTATCCGGCCACAGTCTACATAATCTACTCCATTGATGGAAAATGGTAGTGATCTTTCAACAAGGATTTGTTTAAATCCCTAAAATCTACATAAAGTCAAATATCACCATTCTTTTTTTGAAATGGCACAAGATTAGACATGTAATTAGAATCTTAATCAAGTATATGATCCTTGATTTGATTAATTAGGTGAGCTCTTGTGCCATCAATGCTTCAACCTTTGGATTGACCAACCTTTATTTTTTTCAGACGGGCTTCAAGCCTTCGACTAAGTCAATTGTATGTTGAATTGTGTTGGGATCATGTCTTCTAAGATTATCATAGGTCCAAGCTACAACCCTGTTGTATCTAGAACATAACCCTTTTAATATTACTTTGTCCTTCTGTGGAACATCCCTTCCAACCTTTAATTTTTTGTCATTTCTGACATTGATATCTTCATCTTATTTCTCGTTAGTAGTGAACCTTTGTTTGCTATTTCTTACATCCTCATAGTAAAAAATATTTTCAAGAGATATTAAACCTCAAGTGAGATTATTGTCTTTTAACTAGATTACTCTCCCTTCAAATGGTTTTGCTTCAAACTATGAATGGTAGGGTGCCTTTCCCATTTTTTGTAAAAAATCAATGATCTAAACATCATCCTCAAATACGTACTAGTTCTGATCATTGTCAAGAATTTCTAGTTGAACGATGATCTATACAGCATTTTGTTTCATTAATGAATCAAAAATTGGTTCAAATTGTGAACCAATCAAAGCCATCTGATCAATGACATCATTATGGGAATGTGGGATAACCAGAATGTTAAAAGTCTCAAAATTTTTGATCAAATCCCATATTCTATGTATATATGACTTCATTCTTATATTTTTGGTAACCGCTTGCCCACGAACATGACTCAAAACTAACTTTGAATCTCTAAATGGTTGTATTATATTTACACCCATTCGTTCTGCGAGGAACAAGCCATGGACCAAGGCCTCATATTTTGCATTGTTATTTGAGCATGGGAAATAGAAAAGAAAAGTTTTGAGGGTCTCTAATCTTGTTCAAGATACGAGTCAGACGCCTACTCCAGAACCAACTTTGTATTTGGAACCATAAAAATATAATGTCCATAGAAATTTTTCACCAAGACTAGTAGGCTCTTCCCATTCTTTTACCAATTTTGGGAAGACTTGGTCACCATTGGAGATCACATAGGTGCCTAAATTGGTAGCATGAAAGTTTTCGTATGGGTTAGAGTCAATAAATAGGTTGAAAAGGATCTCTTCTTCGAGGGTCTAATCATTTATGTCTTCTTCATCTTCTAGCATTTCTATGAAATACCTTTCCCTTTGTGAGAAGGAGGTATGTGTTGCTTCAAAACATAAGAACAAATTATCTGCTATGTATGTTAGATGCAAGGATTTGGATAGGATGTTTATTTTTGCCCCATGCTTCATTTACAATAATAGGTGAGACTAATTGAGTGTTAAATATCTACCAAGATTTGTTATAAAATCCCTTGAAAGGAACATCCCAAATACTAGGGTTATGTCTATCACAACTACTTCATGCATGATCATTTGGCTCAAACATGAGAAGAGGGGAAAAGATAGATCCTTGATATGACTGACAGTCAAAAAAAATTTCCCGTATAATTGCATGATTCCTTTTTCAAGGGGCTATACTTAAGTTTTAGGGCATTGGCCACTTGTTTAGGCATGACTGTTATACTAGCTCCTAAAACAATCATGTTATTATGCAAAAGCTTATATCCCACAATAAGTGTTAAAGAGAAAGGCATGGGCTTTAGCTTACTTACCTCTTTCTCCTTTGCATTGTCTACCACATTCACATAAGCCATGACTCTTGAAGGTTGGGGTTTTGATGCGATCTCTTTTTCTTTAACTTGATCATGTGGTAGAATCACATCTATCCATAGTATTTGTTCCTCCTTCTTTAATGCTTCCTAGAGCAATGTATTTTGTTCAAGAATGGATATCATGTCCCATAGGTATATGTTATTAGGCACCTTCTTTAACTGTTCAACCACGTTAAGCATTCTATCTAGTGGGGTCTTAGGTTTGAATGGTGGTGTCTCTCTCATCTTCAGGAGGACTTGATCTAACATGAGAAGACTCAGTGCTTTGTCCATCTCTTTTTCTAGCAATGGAGGAGCTTGTGACTATTGAGTAGGTTAGGAAATGACTTGCATGGATTTCTTGTCTTGTAGGTGTGGTTGATGTAGTTGTAGATGCATCCAGGCTTGTTGCACATATTCTCTAGTAAGCCTTCTTTTAGAACTTGTGTTGTAGTCCAACTATACTTGTGGGGCACTAGTCATTAGAGAATCATTTGCAAATTTTGCATCCCCTTCCTCCATCCATGAGAAAAGTGCTTGGTCTAGTGTAATATCCAACTCTTTTTCTAAAGACATTCCTTGTGTTTGTGCCTTGAATTAGGTGTTCTCCATTTCAGGAGATTGATATTCCTCCATACTTGAGAACATGACCTAGCTTCTCTGCTTTGCTATTTTATGTTGTAGATTTTCCCTTAGGAAATTCTAGGGCATATGACTATCATTACATAGGAATCACCATGTGTTCTCATCCTCTGCCAAATTATTTTGTCCTGGGAATAAATCCTTGATTGGATTGCTCTTGACAACTTGAAGCAACATGGTAACCGAGACTATCTAGTTTGTGGATGCTAGTTGTTGACCTCTTCCTTTTGAGGCTCCTTGGTATGTGTTATGTTGATAAGATGGTCGAACCCCTTGATAGTTCTATGTAGTTTTCTTCAAAGGTGTTGCTTGCTATTGTTAGATGAGGACTAGCTCATTAGCAAAAGACCACATGAGACTCTTCATATCATTGACCTCCATTGCTAGTGAAGAGGAACCCATCATGCTTGGTTGTGCAATGGGATATACTTACATGGATGGTGGTAAAACAAATGTGGTTTCTTTTGGAGCAGAAGTGATCGAATTGATTTCTTCTTGAGGGCCACTAGAGATTTCTACAAACATGGGCATTGACCAGTGTGGTGGAAGCTTCTCAGCATCGATCAAACTATTCTCCATGCACACATTCAGATCATATGCATTGGTTAGAATATATCCTCCCATAGAGGTTATCATGATAATGATGTTCAAATTGAAATCCTTTAGGTAAAACATAAATGGCATTGTGGTTGGAGGTCAAGCAGTCATAAGAATTATTTGCCAAGTTTTGTTAAACCTAGTATTGAAATCGCTCATGGCCTCTTGCAGAGCACTTTTGATGGTGATTGATTGATGTAGCAATGAGGAGCAATCTCCCTTTTCTGAGAAACATTCAAACAACCTCTCTCTGAGCTAATCCTAAGAGTGGATAGAACTAGAAGCTAGAGAGATAGATACCAATCCTGAGCTTTTCCTTTAAAATATGTGGCCAACAACCTAATATCAATATTTTCTTCTACATTGCTATGTACTCTACATATTTCCACTATATCTTGGAGATGTTTGGAGGGAGTTTCAAACCCCTCCTTGAAAAAGTTTTGGATGGCTTTGAGGGCATTGGTGGGTATGGCAAGCCATACATCTAGGGGTGTAGATGGTTCTAACAGACTACTGCTATCCTAGGTTACAAAATTTCTAGGAGTGGGAGCAACTAGATGAACCATTGAAAATAGATTCTTTTGAATAGGGTATATTGGTATTCTAATTTGTAAATTTTGGCCTCCTGGTGGAGTGGATAAAGCTCTGGATCTTGGACTTTCACTTCTTGACCTATTGCTCCTTATACGTGATACAAAACCTATAAGTCTTCTTCTCCTTCATACCGAGGCAGGTAATTGGGAGTACTAGAAATGACCTCTTAAGGATGCTCTTGTTTGGATTTTGGGCATGAAATTTCTATCTTCTTTTCTTGGTCTGATTTTAGAAATATTTCTAACATCTAATCAGGCATTCAAAAAACTTTGGTCCCACCGGGCATGCTAGAAAAAAGTTGTTGATCATCAAAGCTTGTGCCTCTTTAACAAGCTTATGTGAAATTCAACAAGTGGGGGACCAATTTGTGCCTCATTGAATAACCTTTGATATTTTTATAGAAAGCTAGCTCTTCTTTGTGTTGGGAGAAAAAGGTAGAAAGAAATGTGAATAAAACATGAAAATGGTGATGCACCAAAGCTTTTAGAACATTTCAAACCTCAACTTATTTCTTATGAATGATATAATAGACACAAAATTCCACAAATCCTTCATTTTTTGGAAGAGAATGAGCAACAAAGCCTAAGTAAAAGCACAATGTAGTCTTTCAAATCTCCCTACAAGAAGCACCCATTAAGGTCTGATCAGACATAAGAAAACCCTATAAGTTAACAAAAATATCCAGAATATTATAGAAACCCTTTCCTCCCTTTATGACATAATATGAAAAACAACTTTTATAGAAAATGGAAAGGTTCATAGACATAATCTGATTTTCAGAAGCTATTATTCAACATAGAAGGTTAACAACATGGAAATTAGCTACCCAAACTATCAAAATAAGCTTAACACAATGCTTTTAACATGAATTAAAACATAAAGAAGAAATTTTACAAAGGAAAATAACATGCATAGTTTGAAATATTTCCTCTAAATAGATCGAACTTTCAATATCAAATGAACTAAAAAACAAAGGTTAGATGCCAATCCAATGATAGTTTGAGTTAAAATATAACATGCCAAAGAATAACAGTATTCTATAAGTCTTTCTACTTCTAAAAAAAATAAAAAATTCCAAATAGATCTATTTCCTTCAAAAATATTTTCAAAGTAATTCTTCTAACTAAAAGAAAACTCCTTTTGCATATGCTGCCAACCCTTATTTATAACTTGGAAGAAGAGAAAACTGCCACCAACATTATAAGAGAAAAAATTTCTAGGTCTCTGTATCTAATAGCTAATGATTTGATCATAGATCTTGATTAGACCATAGACCATGGAAATCTTTTCTCATTAAGTCCCAACTTCTTCATTAATGTATTTTAGATATTTAGTAAAGATCACAATTGGAAAACAATCAGATTTTAATAACATCCTAGCAAAAATCAGATTGATCAATCATATAGATTGATAGCGTCGACTTGAAGGTTCCACCATAAAGACAAGAGACCCACTACATTTTTCCAAGCTCCACCCGAAGAGATCATTCCACAAAAAAACTACTCGAATGAATAGATGATGCGTTGAGCAGGCAGGCAATCTCAGAATTATGAGAATTTCCTTCAAGAAAATACCTACCAAGAAAACATGTGTCTTGGCTTGCACCCAAAAGGAAAGTGATATAAAAAAGTTGTGAAACCACCACATGGTGCATTACGTGCTTTTTAGAGCAATCTTCTCTTCATTAAGCATATACTCTTCCAGAAGTTGAAAAAGGTAAAAGCCAAAAACCAAAAACATTAAAAATAAAAAGTTTCTTTATAGTTCACATTAGATCCCCCCTCACTAGAAGGTCATCTAGTTAACTTAGTTGAGGTTATGAACATAAAAATTGGGTCTCCCTTAATTAGTGAGCCTCCTAAGTTACCTCTCATCATAGGACCTTATAAACTACCTCCAAGAGCTATCTTGAACTTTACAAGGAAAATTTGTAGTAGCAATGTTTCAAAGCAACCAAGTTCTCATATAGTAGCTCACACATATAACATTCCTGAGTGTAGTGGTAAGGATTAGGAGTTTTAGTGCCTTCTCCTTAGGGTCTGAGGTCCTTTGGACTTCCATCCCATTCGCTAGTCTTCACTATTTACGATGGAAAAACTTCGTGATGCTACACTATCGAACTCTAGGACTCTCTTGCCATTAGCTTCCAAAGTGGCGTTTTCAAATAGCCATGACCCACGTCCTTCTAGTCCACGGACCTTGGGCCTCATACCACCCATAATTTTGAACTCACCAACTGTGATCCATTCGTCACGAGCATTAAATGCAAAATTAAATTTGTATGAGGGTGCCAAGAGGTATAGGGAAGTCATCATTTTCATTTTTCGGGTTTGCTAGAAGAGATCAAAGTGCTTGCCGAGCTGAGATCAATGCACCCATTATGCGCGCCCTTCCATCTGAGATCATCTTTGGCCTCGCGCCAGTGGATTTCACCTCTTCTCCCATCAGACTTTTGAGGTAGGTTTGTCATCCACCCTCCTGAGAGGTTTTTCATGATTTTGTGCTTAAAATAGTGAACAACATAGGCTAAAAATCAATTTAATTGATAGAACACAATAAGACTTACAAAACCCATGTCTTTAAATTTCAAGAAACCTCTAAAATCACCTATCAAGATCAGGTTGAAACCAAACACCGCCACCACCATTCTTCACGTAGGGTGTTTTTTCCCTCCAGGGCCAATCCCTTCCCTCCACCATCGAGAAATTTAAAAAAAAACTTTTCAGACAACAGATTGCGCTACTAGACCTGCCACCCTAGATCATCGTTGGCTAATTGTAGTCCAGTTTAATGAACAAACACTCAAAATTTGGCCTCCATTTCAGCCTCCCAGGCCAGCCTCGCTAGGATTCACTTACCACGTTTCCCTTGAGCATTCACCATTCTAAAATGGTAGATGGTTCCCACCTTCCTAAACCCCAGGCCCTAGCTCACCGAATTCCACATGATGAAAATGTAACATCTTGA
>VDFB02064360.1:0-46459 GCA_007258455.2 Sequoia sempervirens
CATTCCATTAACAGCCACCGCAAATCAACCAAATATAGAATACTTTACCTAGGAAGCACAAAATGCTTAATCATGAGATATAACATTAACATATCAGCTTGTGGACCACTTCAACATGTGATATTGGAACTGAGACACTAAACATACATTAAGAGAACATTCACCAATTCGCGAGAGCAAAGACATCAATGTGAAGAAATGCGGAGCATTTCTCAAACTATTCAAACAACCAACAACACTAGTAACCTTCCACAATTCATAGAACTCTCCCCAAAAGCACATGTGACTTGAAAAGATAAGACTGCAACATCCACAAAGCACTAACATTGAATACCAAACTACAATATTAGAACTACAACAGTGGATTAATGTGAAACATTCTCCTGGAAAAACTTCAATGCAACTTCCTAAACCATAAACATTTAAGCAATTTGCAAAGACCAAAACTTCCTTTCAACAATACATACATTATCATGAACATTAGGAGATATCATATGAGATATTGTAGATCTTCAGCAACATCTCTCCATAATTAGTCATGCTTCTAATCCTCATCTTAATATATCATTATGAAATCAACATTGCTGACAATAATAATGCATTATATGAACATCAGCAATTCTTCTTTGATAAGGCATGGCATCCAACCATGGACTTCATCAACTCTCCATGAGCTTCACCAATTCTTCTTTGATAAGGCATGAAATCCAACCATGAACTTCATCACCAATGTTATCCCAAACTGAATATAACAATGACAACAAATTCCAAGGACTAACAACTTACTACTCAAGTGTTGACATCAATGACAACTAACAATTAGTGTTGACATCAATAATAACAATTTCCAACCATCTCCTTAGTGTTGACATCAATGACAACCATCAATGTTGACATCAATGACAACAATTTCCAACACATGAGCCTTTAATGACACTTCTGATTGTTCATAATTATCTTTATATAGTTCATGTATATACAAAAATTCTTTAGCGATCATGTTTACTTAACATATCAAATCAATAAGCATTCCCCTTGTGGGTTTATCTTTAATTTTGTGTGTGATGTAAAGAGGACCATCTACAACATATATAGAAGCGTCAATAGGTGTAAAAGTGATATCAAGTAAGAATTGGTTTTAATTTTATGAGGATGAGCATCAATCATGTCTATCATATCACATATGTTATTATCATTTTCTTCATTCACTTTGTTCGAGAAGATTAGTTGAATGACTTGATAATGGATTGGTGAGAATTTGTAAATTTTGATTAGGTGGTGCTATCAATTTATTCCATTTATCATTTACACTAGCCAACTGGATGACATTAGAATCAATGAGGTCTTATACTTGGTGCTTAAGATGCATACATCTTTTCATATCATGTCTAAGTGTAAGGTGATATTGACAAAAGGACTTTGCATTAAAGTTAGGAAGTAATTGTTTGGTGGTATCAATAGGTCTAATGGGAGGAAGTTGGATCATGTTTTTATTAAGTAATTGTAACATAGTAGCATAAAGAGAATCTAGTAATTGTGAAAATTATCTACCTCTTGGCCAAAATTGATATGGTGTTTTCGATGTAGCAGAAAATTATTTTTGAATTTTATTAGAAGATTGAGTGATTATTTTAATAAATTTTTTTCTTTGATTTTTAAATTATTGGTAGCTATATTGAGGAAAAACTTTGGATTTACTATTAGAAGTCGATGAAGGTGAACTTTCATATTGGCTAACTGAAATTTAGTAATCTTAAAGATCCATACATAAATATGTGAATGGGATATTTCATCAACAAGATCTTATCCTAAATATTAGTTTGCAAGTTTCAATGAAGACTCTTTGTATATCAACATCTAGGAGAGTATAGGAAATTTTTGAATAAAGAGCTTGATATCATCCTATAAAGTCAAACACTTTTTTCTTAGGTCTTTTTTTGCAATGGACTAGATAGTTTAATGTAACTTGGTGTCTAATTTTTTCTTGAAAATGTTGAAGGAATTCATTAATGAGTTGTGTAAAAGAATTAATTGAATTATTTGGCAACAAAAAAACCATTCCAAGGCCATGTCTTTCAATGATCTAGGAAATATTTTAGATAGGAGAGAATATTCAAAAAGGAAAACACTACATAGAGTGGTAAAATTCGATACATGATTATTGAGATCTCCTTTATCAACATACTTCTCAAAGCGATGTATCTCAATGTTTTATGGAATGGGAATTTTTAAGATAGAATGATAACAAACTACGTGTGAGATATGTTGGTGGGTTAGCATTGGATTTATTTTGGTTCATGTTTGAAATTTTCTATTGTAAGGATAACATGTTTTATAAAATTTAATTTATTATAGGATCATTCGATGAAATTTTTTTGAGAAAGTGTGGAATGTGTATGGCTACTATTGATGGTTGGAGGGTTATTATTTTGAAAGTTAATGAGAGGTGAAGTAAATGGAGGTATTAAAAATGAAGGGACAAAGCTATAATTATTTCCATAAGAAAACCCTAAATTAGAGTTAAGACCATTACTATATTGTTTGGTGGATGTTACACCTAGAGGGGTGAAAGTAGGAATATAAGGTATGATAATAGGAGAGGAGACTTGTTTTCTCTTTTGATTTTGATTGTTAGTAATATTTTGAGTGAAAATATTTATTGTAGGGATGTTTGCATCTATTATATGAGCTAGGATACACAACACTTCTATCCCATGTGAATCTTTGATTAGATTTCTAAGGTTACCCACTAGGGAAACTCTTTCTCCAGCCAAGGATTCGGTGCTTAAAAATAGTTGAATTCTTTCTATGTCTTTATCTAATTGTTTAAGTTTATCCTTAGGTATATGTGTAACAATAGCTTCCAAATTTACATGAATGGTTGGTAATAGAGAAAACATAGGAAAGGTAGGACTAGGAAGAAAATCAAAGATAGATTGTGTAGATGTGATTCCTTGAGTGAAATATTTATGAAACTTGGGCTCAAAATTAGATGTAATTTCAACACAAGAATCCATGATTATATAACTATGTCTTACAAGAGTATTTGATATGGGTCACAAGGTCATGAAGCTCATAAATAATTTACAAGATTTAGGATGCTTAAGTGCTCATACAAAGAAGAGAAAAGAAGGTGATGATGACATAAATAAAAATAATTCTAAAAACTACAAAATAGGTCTATACAGAGGTTACAAAGATAGAATTGTAATTGAAATTTGGAGAAAAATTAGCTAGAAAAGGATGAGTGTCCTAGACCAAGGATGTAAATTTTTAATAGTCTAAAGATGTGGAAATCAACTACAGTGTTTAAGGATTTTAGTTTGTATAGATTTAGGTCTAAAAGAAAACACATTTATAGACATGCAAGAAAACCTATTGTTTTTATATAAGGCACACACATGCATGAAATTTTATGTTTTTAAAGCAATAAAATGAATGTAATAAGTTCCAATGACAATTTTCATAATGCAAAATGCTATAGGTAACTCAATTTATCTCTAAAATTTTGAAACATGACACTTTTGAACTTTTGAAATGAGGAATAACATGAAAATATTTACCTTTTAAATATTTTTACTAAAACATGAATACCCTTTAACTAATGAAAATAACATGATTTCACTCAAATTTCAAAATGAAATATTTGTAACTCAGAAGTTTTGCAATTATAAAAAGCATCAGGTTCACCAAAATCTTTGGTAGGAAAAGGGGATCTAGGATCTTATAAATCACACTTTTAACCTACCACACATTGGGGGACACAAAAATGATCATGAATGACCACCTAGCTATTATCCTCAAGGAAGAGCCAAAATGGTTGATCAAGTTTTTTGGTCCCCTTTTTGTGGTTGGATTGGAATGTGATGTGATGTGTGTGATCTTGTGAATGTGAACTAGGTTAAGTATGTGTTTATAGAAAAATGATGTAAATTCAAAAAATTACATGACCGATACAAAGAAATTGATAATAGAAAAGCAAAAGGAAGAGATAAAGGAACCTGGCATATAAATTTTCAAGCTCAAACTATCTGGTCAAGGGCATGGGTTCCCTAGATCGAGAATGGTGCTTTCTAGAATCTTAAAATAGGTATAGGCATGTTACAATCTATAGGTACTTTCATGTTAGAATCATCTTCGAAACTTCATTTGTTGATGAATAATTACTCTTTCCCTAATTTGTTAAAGTAGAGTGCTTCAATGCTTGATCTTGCTATCTGGTCTTCAATTTTCTCCAAATCCACTTCAAATTTTCCACCTACAAGGAAGAAAGGAGAGAAATGGTTGTGTTGTATAGGGGCTTTCCTAAGTCAAACCCTATTTTGGTGTCTCCACCTCCATAATGATTATGATGAAAAGAGTGTTTACCCTCAGTCAAGCAAAGATAAATGGACAAAAACAAATGATAAATTAAAAGTCTTGCAACTTACCACTCAGACCTGATCTCCTTGATGAATTGAAGTCATGATGCATATCTCATGCAAGGAATATTTGATTATTGATAGAAAATATTGCAAGTGTTGGTACTCACAAAATAATGAACAAAAAACAAGAACAATCTTATGAATCTTGACTAATGAAAATGTTGTAAAAATGATATTTATTCTATTATTGATGGATTTTTAGGATGCTCAATTGGAATTCAAACTACATAGATTTCCTTATTAATTTATCAAATTTTCAAATGGTGAAAAAGACTTATCTTTATATGCATTTCTTCTTTTCCCATAATAATTAAATTAAAAAACTGACAAATAAATTTAAATTTACAAACTCTAACCCTAACCTAATCATAATATTAATTGATCCCTAGCTCTAATTGAATATCAACCCTAAATATAAACCCTAATTTAAACCTAACCCAAACCCCATTTAAACCCTAACCCTAACCCAAATTAAACCCTAATTGAACCCTAACCCTAACCCTAATTATAACTTAATTGTAATTGAACCCTAGCCCTAATTGAACCATAATCCTAATCTTGAACCCTAATTGAATCGTAACTCTAATTGAACCTCACTAACTCTAACATTAACCCTTACCTTAATTGAACTCTAACTTTAATGCTTACCCTAATTGAACCCCAACCATTACCCTAACCCTAATTAAACACTAACCTTAACCCTAACCCTAACCTTAATTGAAACCTTATTGAACATAACCCTAATTGAATACTAACCCTAAATTTGAACCCTTATTAAATCCTAATCCTAACACAAACACTAACCATAATGAAATCTTAATTGAATCCTAATCCTAATTGAAATCTAACCATAATTTAACATTATTCGTAACCCTATTTGAACACCAACCCTAACCCTAACCCCAAGCTTTATTGTAGAACCCTAACCCAAATTTAAACCTAAGTGGATACTTACCCTAATTAAACTCTAATCCTAAAAATAATTAACCCTATTCATAATTGAACCCTTACCCTAATCAACCCTAATAGCAACCTAATAGTAATTAACCCTAACCCTAATTGGACCATTAACTTAACCTTAAACGAAATTAAACCTTAATTGAACAATAACCCTAACCCTAAGTGAACACTTACCCTAATTGAACTCTAATCCTAACCTTGATTAAACCCTAACCCTAATTAAAACCTAATTGTAATTGAACCCTAACCCTAATTGAACCATAACCATAACCTATAACCCTAACTGAATTGTAACTCTAATTTA
The DNA here is from genome assembly GCA_007258455.2 of Sequoia sempervirens. Classification (NCBI taxonomy): domain Eukaryota; kingdom Viridiplantae; phylum Streptophyta; class Pinopsida; order Cupressales; family Cupressaceae; genus Sequoia; species Sequoia sempervirens. The sequence continues at coordinate 5,689 of VDFB02064360.1, forward strand.
ACCTTACCCTAATCCTAACACTAACCCTTACCCCAATTGAACCCTAACCCCTACCCTAATTGAACCCTAACCCAATTACCCCAATTTAACCCTAACCCTTACCCTTACCCTAACTGAACCCTAACCATTACTGTATCCCTAATTAAACCCTAACCCTAACCCTAATTGAAACCTTATTGAATATTAGCCCTAATTGAATTATAATTGTAACCCTAAATTTAACCCTATTTGAACCCCAAACCTAACCCTTATTAAACCCTAACCCTAACCCTAATTGAACTCCAACCCTATCCCTATTCCTAATTTAACCTTAATTGTACCCTAACCCTAACCCTTATCCTAATTGAACTCTAACTCTAACCATTATCCTAATTAAATTTTAATTGAATCCTATTCCTAATTGAGCCCTAATCCTAACATTAATTGAGCCCTAACCCTAACCCTATTTAAACCCCAAACCTAACTGTAACCCCAAGCTTCATTGTAGAATGCTAACCCTAACCTTAATCATCATTTAACTTTGATCCTAATTAAATCTTAACCCTGATTGAACCCTAAACCTAACCCTTACCCCAATTAAACCTTAACCCTAACCCTAATTTAATCCTATTTGAACCCTAATCCTAACCTTAATTAAACCCTAACCCTAACCCCAAGCTTTATCATAGAACCCTAACCCTAACTAAACCCTAAACATAGCCTTAAGTGAACAATAACATAACTAAACCCTAACCTTGACCCTTATTTAACACTAATTTAATCATATCCATAATTGAAACCTAAGCCTAACCATAACCATAACCCTAATTAATTGTATTTGCAATTAAACCCTAATCTTATCCATAATTGTATAGTAACTATAATTGAACCCTAATCATAACACTAACACTTACCCTAATTGAGCACTTGATGAAGGGGAAAATCAGAAAACACAAATTTCTCATTAGAATATATGAATATTATTTTTTTAACTAAACACAAAATACATTACAAAAATGAGAAAACAAAATAGAGGATGAAATCCTCACAAGCTACAACATATTGCAGCTTCATTCCTCTAGATTTTGGAGCCTTTTATCTTACGTCTCTTCAAATCTACTCTCCCACCTTCCTCAAAAATTACCACCTTCCCATAATCATTGCACTACTTAAAAATGCTCAAAAAAATTATCATAACTAGCCCTTCGATGCTTTCAAGAAAAAAAAATAAAATTTGTAATTCCTGTCCAAAAATAGCCCAACTTTCGAGAGTCAGAACTTTTGATCTGGGCACTTGTTTGAGCTAGTCCCCAAAGTGCTCTACGTGCTTGAAATTCAATTTATCCAATTTCCCCAATTTTTGGGGCCCCAAAACATCACTTGAAGCCTCAAAACCCAATTATAAGGAATTTTTCTAGAAATTTTAAAACTAAAATCTTTAATGTTTCTTCACACAAACCTTATCTTGAGTTGAAACTCACCCACAATGTACAAATTTCATTTTCAAATATTTGGAGAAAATTTCAAGTCCCTATTTTTTCATATACAAACTTACTAAAAATAGAGGCTTTACTAAATTAACCCTTTTTTAGAATTTCAAAGTTCTAAAACCACTCTTTGAGACTTTTAAAAGTAAATGAGCTTCATGGGTTTTCACAAAACCAAATAGAAATTAAAATAAAATATTTTTTTAGTGATGAAAGATTTCGCTTATACCTTGGATGTTCTTGCATCAATTCTAACCCTAACCCTAACGCAGACACTAACCCTTACCCTTATTGAACTCTAACCCTAACCTTAAGGCTTAATGAATCCTAATTGAATACTAATCCTATTTGAACCTCAACCCTAACCCTAAGATTTATTGTAGAACCCTAACCCTAACCCTAAGCAAACACTTGCCCTAATTAAAATCTAATTATCATAAACCTAATTAAAACCTAATCATAAGTTAACCCTAACCCTAATAGAAACCTAATAATAATTGAACCATAACCCTAACCCTAAACCCTAATTGAGTTGTAACCCTAATTGAACCCTAATATTAGTCCTAACCCTAATTGAGCCCTTATTGAATCCTAACCCTAACTATAACTCTTATCCTAACCCTATTTGAATCCCAACCTAACCCTAACCCCAAGATTTATCATAGAACCCTAACATAACCCAAATTGAACCCTAACCCTAATTGAATAATAAATCTAATTAAACTCTAACCCTAAATTTCAATCCAAATTAAATCCTAACCCTAATTCAACCCTAACCCTAATTGAACTCTAATCCTAACTCTAATTAAACCCTGGCCCTAATTGAATCCTAACCCTAATTTAACCCTAACCCTAATTTAACCCTAAACCTAATCTTAGTTAAACCCTAACACTAATCCTTGTTGAATCCTAACCCTAATTAAACTCTAACCCTGAGTTTAAACCCTAATTAAATCTTAACTAACTCTAATTAATCTCGAACCCTAACTCTAAACCCTAATTAAACCCTAACCTTAACTCTAACCATAATTCTAACCCTCACTCTAACCTTAATTCTAACCCTAACTCTAACTCTTACCCTAAGCATAACCCTAAACATTAACCTAAGATTAATTGTAATTATAATTGTAACCTTGGTTGTAGTCATAATTTGAGCCCTAGGTAATTCTAAGCCTAACCCTACTTGACCCTAATTGTAATTCTAACCTGACTCCAACTCTAACCCTAATCCTAACCTTAACCCTCATCATAACCCTAATTTTAACATTAAGCCTAACTCTAATGCTAATTCTAAACATAATTATAAATTTAATTAAATAACCCTAACCCTAACCTTAGTCCTAATTTTAACCCAAACCCTAGCCCCAATTCTAACCCTAATTCCAACCCTTACCCTAACCCTATTTCTAACCATAATTATAATAATAACCCTAATCATAACCTAATTATAACATTAATTCTATATCTAACCCTACTTGTAACCATCACTCTAACCCTAATCATGACCTAAAATATAACCATAATCTTAACTCTAACCCTAATTCTAACCCTAACCCTTAATCTAAGTTTAACGTTAATCCTAATTTTATATAATAATTCATTTAGGTTACACTATATCTCCTAATAAAATAGATATACATAGATAAAAGTTTATAATCTTTTTGTACACCAAAATTTCATTCTTTTACTTTATAATTTTTTCTTATGTCATAATATTTTTCTATTTTAATCATTTATCTAAATATATAAAATGTCAATTTAGTGTTATTTTTTTGTCATTTATTGTTCTTTTAAAACTGGTAAATCTTATAGAAATTATGCCACAGTAATTGCTACTAAAATTATTCCACGATCTTTATTTTTTCCTTTTATTTAAAATATCTACTTATCGCACATTTAGGCTGCATAAATATGATATCACGTGTATGTAATATGTTCCTTGCCTCATTATTATGAGCTTTATTTGTGAGTTAAAGGGGTTCTAAAATACATAATTTTGTATATGGTTCTTGGTTCAAGTTTAGGTTAATGGATATATTTAAAAAATTAAATTATGTAATTGATTTATGTATTAAAGATGTTTAAGGTGATGTAATAAGAAAGAGAAGATATGTATTTTTTTATTCTATAATTTATAAGTACACAAAGAATTGAATTGAAGTGGAAGTAGAAGGTAAATATGGGAGCATAGATGTTGATTGAGGGTCATTTATATTTATATTGTTCAAACACTTTTAATATATCTTTAGATTAAATGGAATTTTATGTAGATTATTTTTTGAATTAATAAGTTAGAAGAAAGATGAAACTATACACGTTGATTCAAGTTTTTTATGTCTTATTATATTTAATCATTTTAAAATTTCCTTATACTCTTAATTGACTCTATATATATATATATATATATATATATATATATCTTTCTTGAATTAAAGAGGAAACAAACAACAAAGAAAAAAATAAAGACATAAATGTCAATTCAAATTCATTTACATCTTTAATATGTTTAAAAAATTAATTCAATGATTAAATTTAGACTTATGTAAGACCCTTTTTGCTTGAGGTGTTCTTTTGTAAACACTTCTTATATTCATTAAAAAATTCTTGTAGATTGAAGGTTTATAACTAGCATATATATTAATTAATAATATATATAAAAACGTTGAGAGATATCCTTCCCAAGACGTCTATTGCACTTTTATTTGAGAAATTGACTAAAAAATAGACACCTCGAGAAGGATATCTCTCAGCATTTTTATATATATTATTAATATATATATATATGCTAGTACTATTAGCAACACAACATGGAAGATAAAATTATTAGGGTTAGGGTTAGGGTAAGGGTAAGGGTTGGGATTAGTTGGGATTAGAATTAGGAATAGGGTTAGGGTTACAATTAGTTTGGTTCATAGGAAGGGTTAGGGTTTGAAAATACAGTTAGGGTTAAGATTATGGATATGATTAAGCTTAGAGATAAAAGTAGGATTAGGGTTGGGGTTAATGTTAGTATTTGTATTAGGGTTATGATTAAAAATACAATTAGAATTAGGGTTGGTGTTAGCATCAAAATTAGTATTAGGGTTAGGGTTAGGGTTAAGGTTATGATTACAATTACGATCAGAATTAGAGTTATGGTTAGGGTTAGACATACAATTAGCATTAGTGTTGAGGTTAGTGTTAGTATTAGTATTAGGGTTAGGGTTAGGGTTGGGGTTAGCATTGAGAATAGGGTTAGGGTTACAATTAGAATAGGGCTATAATTATAGATAGAATTAAGATCAAGGGTAGGGTTGGGGTTACAATTAGAGATATAATTAGGGTTTGTGTTATGATTAGGATTAGGATTAGGATTAGAGTTATGGTTAGGGTTAGACAATTTATTAGCATTAGGGTTGGGGTTAGTGTTACTATTAGTATTAGGGTTAATATTAGGGATAGGGTTAGAGATTAGGAATATGGTTAGGGTTAGGATTAGAGACAAAATTAGGATTCAAGTTGGGGTTAGGGTCGAGGTTAGTGTTAGTATTACGATTAGGGTTAGGGTTATGATTACAAATAGAATTAGGATGAAGGTATGGTTAGGGTCAAGATTAGGATTAGAGTTATTATTAGGATGAAGGGTAGGGTTAGGGTTAGGGTTAGAGATAGAGAGAATCAAGGTTAGGATTAGGATTAGAATTAGGAATACAATTAAGATTAAGGTTACGATTAGGGTTACACATACAATTAGCATTATGGTTAGGAGTAATGTTAATATTATTGTTAGGGTTAGGGTTAGAGATAAAATTAGGATTCGGGTTGGGGTTAATTTAAGTATTGGAAATAGGGTTACGCTTAGGGTTAGGTTTAGTATTAGGTTTGGGTTTAGCATAACTATTAGGATTATGGTTAGAGTTAGGGTTAGGGTTAGTGATAAAATTAGAATTTGGATTGGTTAGAGATAGAATGAGGATAGTTGGAACTTGTATCAGGATTAGGGTTATTTTCATGTCCCCATTTCAAGAAGGGGTCCCATTTTCAAACATGGGTAGAAAAGAGTGTTCTTCAACATTATTTCAAAATTAAATAATAACAAATAATGATAATATTAAATTTAAATTTAAATTATTGAATAAATAATATTCGAGACCCCTAGCCGACGCATTTGGGAAGGCATTATGCTTCATATTTATATCGGCATGTTTCAGTTGAGAAGGAATCAATCACGGTTTGGACTATTAGTCTTTTGACTTCATTGGAGATGAAAACCTCTATGAGTCTTGACATGGTAGGACGTATCCCCTTCCATGTAAATCATGATTCCCTTCCTGCAGACTCCACATCTATTATTTTCTATTTCATCTCCCATTGACCAGATTGAGACCAACTACTGGAGAAGGTGACGGGGCAAGGCAAATATCACTCAGCGCATTCATTCAGATCATTGTGTGGGAACCATTAAAGACTTTCAAGAGGAAGATGTCAAATCACAGGCCTCTGCTACCATCAGGTTGTTGGAATATTTAATATTCTGTAGTCAGCAAACCTTTCAACTCATCCCCCATGTAACTTTTCAAATTTCCTCCAACGTATACCTAGAGAAATTAATATGGTAGGTTAAATTAAATTTTGAAATCTAGCACTCATGTTTGAGTTTGAAATAGTTGTTACAGCCTACTAGCATTAATGAGGTTAGGTGAATTCCAAATTTGAAAATAGCGCTCATTCTTATGAGTTGAAAATAAGACAAAAGTAATGTCTTTGCAAACGTTAGTTCGTAGTAGAAGTTTTTGTATTGGAAGGTGACCCTGTAGCAGCAAATGTAAAAGAGGAATGTTCAGCAGAAAGTAAGGCAACAACAGCAGCACAAAAGGAATGTTATCAAACGTAGCACATTGATAGCTACAGCTATAGGATTGTAGCTAGTTTTAGTTTTCAGTGTGAGTGTAGCACCATTTGTATTGGACATTTGTCTAAATTGTTTAAGCTTTATTTTGTTTAGTAAAACAAAGAATATACTCTGTGTTTTTTGTATTTTGAAGCAAATATGGAATATATGAAAAGTTAATTTTAGTTTGTTTAGATTTGTTGTCAATGTGCATACTTTGTGCATTTTCTGTGTATTGTTTTTTGTTTTGTCAGTCTAGTAACATGAGTGAAGTTGTGTGGTTGCACCCCTTCCTACCAACAAGTGGTATTAGAGCCCTATTTTTCTAGGCATTCAATTATTTTATTGTGGGTGTGTTTGGGTAAAGTCCTAGGTTATCTAGGCATTAATCAATTTTCTCATATTTGAGAGGAGAAAAATGACATGAGGTGAGAGAAAAGGTTGGCAGCAACCACCAAATTTTGATGGAAAAAATTATGATATATGGGCTAAGAAAATGAGAACCATTTTGGTTGTTAATGACCTACAGGAGTTGGTCACAAATGGGTTCAATGATATCATAGACCCAAATGCATTTGTAGCCCTTTCAAATGCATAGAAAAATCAGTTGAAGGAGACCCATATGAAGGATGCAAAAGCCCTTAGTTTGATTGAGGCAGCCTTGAGCGAGGCTATTTTCTCATGTATTGCAGCCAAAAATTACTCAAAGAAATCTTGGGAAATATTGCAAAATAGTTATAAAGGGACTGACAAAGTGAGATTAGTTAATTTGCAACTCTTGAGAAGATATTTTGAGACTCTACTAATGAAAGATAGTGAGTCCATTTCAGAATTTCACACCAAAGTGTCTATCTTGATAAATCAACTAAGAATCAATGGAGAAACAATAGAAGAGCAAAGGATTATTGAGAAAATCCTAAGAAGTTTTCCTACTAGATTTGATCCTATAGTCATTTCCATTGAAGAGGCAAAAGATTTGTCCAAGATGACTATAGATGAATTGATGGGTTCACTACAAACCCATGAGTAGCGGTTGAACAAATTTGCTCCTTCCCTAGAGAAATCCTTCAAGGCTCAGACCAATGTAAGAGGTCGGGGAGGAGGAAGAAATAACAGAGGTAGAGGTCAAAGAGGCAAAGGTAGAAGTAATTTTGGAAGAGGTTTTGACAGTACAGAGGAGCCAAGCAACTCACAATCAACAAACCAGAACCAGAAGAAGAACAACAATTCAAATCAAAGGTCTGAAAAAGCAATGTGCAGTGTTATTACTGTCACATGTATGGTCATTATGCTAGTGAGTGTAGAAAGAAGCAGTGTGACCATGGAGGCCAAAATGCTAATGTATCAAATGAGAACAGGGTCAATAATGACAAACAATTCAATGTTTTCATTATTTGCAACCTTGTTGAACACAACAATGATGAATTATAGTACATGGACAGTGAATGCAGCAACCACGAGTGGTAACAAAAATTTCTTTGCCTCCATAGAAAGCAGTATAAAAACTGAGATCAAAATGGGAAATGATGAGAAAGTCCCTGTCATTGGAAAAGGTGTAGTCAGCATCCAAACCAAGAATGGTGAGAGGTAGCAAATCCAGGATGTCTATTATGCCCCCAACATAAAACATAATCTATTGAGCATTGGAAAAATGGTCCAAAACGGTTACAAAATCCTGATGGAGAATGAAGAATGCAAGATATTTGACAGACGAGGTGGCAAAAGAGTGATGGTAGCAGTGAAAATGACGAGAAACAAAATGTTTCCTCTTAGGATGCACATAGTATCTACAACAGACACAACAGACGCACATCAACAGCATTGTTCGTTGGCACTCATAGCAATCGCACAACAGTCGGTAGTGGAACAACAGTTTGCATTCAAGACAATCATCAAAGATCCATCCAAACTTTGGCATTTAAGGTATGGGCACTTAAGCTTTTCTAGTTTAATTTTATTGTGTAGGAAAGGAATGGTTAGGGGTTTACCATCCATTGAAGAACCCGATGGAAAGTGTGAGGCTTGCATTTTAGGAAAACAACATAGGCAACATTTTCAATCTAGGTATTCTAGGAGAGCAAGAGAACCTCTTGAGTTAGTGCACTCATATTTGTGTGGACCCATGAAAACGCCCACCTTAGTTGGAAATACATATTTCATGACTTTCATAGATGACTATAGCAAAAAAATATGGGTCTATTTCTTGAAAAAAAATCGGAATCCTTTGAAAAATTCAAATGGTTTAAGGCAATAGTTGAAAAGGAGAGTGGTCACTATATCAAATCCCTTAGAACAAATAGAGGGGGGGAGTACATCTCCAAAGAATTCCTAAATTTTTGTAGGAATGAGAGCATTCACAAACAATTTACAACAAGGTATACTCCATAAAAAAATGGAGTGACAAAGAGGGAGAATAGGACCATTCAAGATATGGCAACAAGTATGTTGAAAGCAAAAGGGTTGTTACACATTTTTTGGGGAGAACTTGTTGCAAGAACAGTCTATATACTAAATAGGTGCCCCACAAAGGTTTTCCATGATAGGATTCCACAAGAGGTGTGGACAAATAGCAAATGGATTGTTGAGCACTTAAGGATATTTGGGTGTGTGGCATATGCACTCGTGCCAAAAGAGAAGAGGAAAAAAAATGATGATAAAGGAGAAAAATGTATCTTCATAGGCTATAGTGAGGAGTCAAAAGCATATAAATTATACAATCCCATCACCAAGAATGTTGTGATCAGTAGAGACGTTGTGTTCATTGAAAATGAAGCATGGGATGGAACAGTGGATGACACCATGGGTATTCCAGTCACAATATCCCTTGATGATGAAGAAGCTCTAAATGACAACAACTTAGGGGGAGCTCAAGAGAGCAACAAATCAGGGAGAAACTACCATAGAGCATTGGAAAACAACAGCTTCGGTGATGTGCAGCATAATAGTAACTCTACAGGTGTTCAGCAAAACAGCAGCTCTAAATAGAGACAGTAGTCTAGCAGCTCTCGAATTCAGTAGAGTAGTAGCTCTAAAAATCAACAGTACAGTAGTGAACCGTTGATTTTTGGTTCCTAGGGCTTCTCTAACTCTTCTAGGGTTTTTCACCTAAAAGGAGACAAGTAGGCCAAAAATGCTAATGGTTCATTCAATTTAATGTTATGTGTGATTTTTATAACCTAAATGAAGTTAACTAAATGCAATTGAATGATCTAGATGAATGAAAATGAATGCAAAACTAAGATTTACACTATGTTTGAAAACACACTATGATATGCAAACAACTAAGTAAATGAAGAAATTATGCAAAACAGAAAGGAAAGGAATGAATCTGAGTGCACCTAGATGAATTGTGATGAATCTGGAATGTTCTGGATGTTGATGGAAATTACTGATTTTTCACAGTGGGACTCATTCACCCAGGGTGGTGAATTAGTCCTCCTCCTGGTGAAAAACTGCCAAAAGCAAGTTTTTGTCTGTTGGGATCCATAATCTAACAAAATTCAGATTTTTAGTCCTAAGGTGGGACTCATTCACCATAGGTGGTGAATCAATCATCTCCCAAATTTCTAAAAAATCAGAAGACAACTCTACAACACCAGATCTAGAAAATTCTGCTTGTCGGGTTACCGAAGTCAATTCTTCAAAAAACGGACAGAAAACCTTCTCCAAGCTTGAAATAGACTTAAGTTGACTTGAAGCACCTAGTTGACTTGTAAACCAATCTTCAACACCAAAAATCTTGTCAAATTTGCATACCTACGTCTGCAAACAAACATTCAATAGGGAAAAATGGTTTAAGGTTAGTGAATAGGGGTTTGCCTTAGTCAAACCCCGTTTTTGGTAATCAAACCTTCAATAAAATAATGAAATGCAAAGGAATGATAAATTAATAACATGTAATTTCTATTAACTTACCAAACCCTTGATGATGCAATTCTGAAGTAATGTCAATGGCTACTTCAAAGTGCTTGAATTGATGTTGTAAAATGCTTGAATGAGTAAGGAGATTATAGGAGATGTAAAATGAGGTGAAAATCACTTATTTATACACACTTGTGCCTTAGTTACTCATTCATATCTCATCATAGGCCGACATCAAGTGATTTTGAATAAAATCCCGAAAGGAAATTTAAAATATTTTGAATTTGAGGCCAAGGGGGACTCATTTGCCACCCATGGCGAATGGGTCCCACCTAGGGCCTAAAAATAAGTGTCAGGAAATATGTTGTATTTAATGTTGTTTGTCAGGATAATACTCAAAAATAAACTTAATTAAGCATATGAGAGCATAAAGAGGTCAAATAAAGCATGAAAAGGGGACAAATAGTGAAGATGTGCCTAGAAAAATATGAAAGCTTGTTACGAGACTTTACAACACTTCAAAATAGGACTTGTGGATGAGTAAAAAGGTAATTTTTAGGTGGATTGTAATAAATAGAGTCTAGAAGAATGTAGAAATGTCTTACAACACCTTCAAAAGATATTGTTCTTTGAGTTTAGTACCTAAATAAGCATGTTCAAGACATGTTACATCATAAAATCAAAGCAACATAGTTCCAACACCATGAAACAAGACCTAAAAGTCCATGAAAATGACAAGGGGCCATTTTTCTATGACACATTTAGCCCCCACTTTAGTGAGAGGATGAACTTTCTTAAAACTCACACTAAAGTAGCCATGAACATCGAGAGGAGGGTTCAAATGCACTTATGTTAGCAAGATGGAATGCAACAGTCAAGAGGGATGATCAATCCCCCAGGATGAAGATCCCATGGCAAACTAGACATAAGAACAAAGGAACACACAAGTGTTGAGATGAATAAAAAAAAAGAGAATGTGTACTCACTCTGGGGTGACAGAACACATGACTATCCATTGGGTGAGAAGGCCCAAATGTACTCACTCTGGGGCCACATAACTAGTTGTTCGCAAGGTGAGAAATCCCAAAAGGTAAGATACATACACTAGTTGGTATGCACTCACAATCAAATAGAAATTGGCTATGGGAAAAATCCATGCCGCTAGGTGGGCTTCCCGCTCAACCATGCCAAAGTTATACCCATTGATAACTTTAACAAGGTGCCACAAGGAAACAAATGCTATGAACAAAAAGAAAAAGTACCACAGTCATGCAAGCTACATTATGAAAGGTGGAAAAAATGTAAAAATGCAAAAAAGTAAAAGATGTAAAAGAAATTCAAAGGAGTCTTGTTCAATTCATGCAAGGTCAATCACTTAAGGAACATTATGTCTAATGTCTCCAAGAGAGGACCAATCAAAGAATAGTATATTCTCAACTTAGGGGATGCAGTGTGTCACATTAGGACACCAAGAGGAATGTAATATGCTTAGAAAGATCACACTTATGAAGGACATCACACCCAATGTCATCCACAAAGTGACAAACACATCACGTAAACAATAAAGCTGCACTAAGAACCAAAAATGCAAATGAAATAATGGTAATGTATGCCCCCCACCTTAAAGGATTTACTACACATCATTCTATGAGGAATTACTTTAAAGTGGACAAGAAAAGAAAATGAAAAAAGAAAACAAGACATGAGAGCCAACCTATAAAGCCCTATGCCAAGTCATATGTTTCAAAGTTAGGCTGCATCATGTCAAGGAAAAATGGAAAACAAAGAAATGGAGTTTCCCCCCAAAAAAGAGCACACCAAACACATAAGGGATCTATGGATTTGGGGTCAGTATGTTTGTTGCTGCAATGTTTTTATGAAAGAGCTCAGAACTGTCATCATTCCCCAAAGCACATAGAACTGGAAGAATGACACAAAGAGAGAGAAAACAAAGGAAAAATGAAAGTTCATTTTGGGTTAACATGGAAGAGACATTGCGGTCTCAACGCTTTGCATCGTCCCCAAAAGGAAAACACAAGCGAAATGAAAATGAAAATGAAAATACAAAAGAAAATGAAAAAGCTTTTGGGTCAACATGAAGGAGACATTTCGGTCTCAATGCTTTGCATCATCCCCAAAAGGATAATACAAAACAAAAAGAGAAAAAGAAAAATACCTTGTGGGTCAACATGGAAGAGACATAGAGTATCTCTACGCTTTGCGTCATCCCCAAAAGGAAAACACAAAACAAAAAAGTGAAAAAGACAAGGACCATTTGGGTCAACATGGAAGAGACATAAGGCGTCTCTATGCTTTGTGTCATCCCAAAAAGGAAAACACAAAACAAAAAATAAAAAAATACAAGGACCATTTGGGTCAACATGGAAGATACATAGGGCGTCTCTATGCTTTAAATCATCCCAAAAAGGAAAACACAAAACAAAAAGAGAAAAAGACAATGTATGACATATAGAAGAAGGGAGAGATATGAATAGAAGAAGTGTACGAAGAGAGGGAATATAAAACACACGATATGGGGGAACACAATACACACATGAAAAGAAAAATAAAAAGAGAAAAGAAAAAAAATGAACTAGTTAAGCAAATGCAATTCAACCATCTAACAGGTCATCTACCTCCCAATCATGTTCAGTGTAATGTGAGGGCAGTTGACTGTCCAAAGGAAGAATTGCAAACACCGAACCAGGAGTCATACCGGGTTCTTCACTTGGTGAAGAGGATGTATCATTTAAGCTCATTGTAGATGAAAATCAAGAATTTAAATAATTATGCACTTCTTCATCTATTTTTTCTATCGTCGCATCATCACCATCATCAAGATTAATAACAATAGGAGGACACAGGGTGATTTCTAAGGATGGATGGATTAAAAGCGAAGGTGGTTGGATTGGCTCAATTTTTTGGGATTGTTGTACTGGACTGTCATGTGTCAGGTCAGGAGAAGGAGGGTGGTCATCTATTACTTCAGTCAAAGGTAAAGGTCAATTTTCTTTATCTTCTTCTAGGCGAGATTGACGAGCAAGGATTCAATGATGACGCCTTCGTTCCCTAGCACCGCGGTTTCATTTAATTCTATTTTGGATTTGTTGAGGTGTAAGAGTGGATTGAGGCATCATAGGTTCTTCTACTTCCAAAGAGGGAAGAACAGAAGAAACCAAAGAGGATGGATCAACCACTTTCTCTTTGGCTTTATACACTTGTTTAAGGCGAGGAGGCATGACAAGAGTGATTTCATTTTCCCTTGGTCATTTAAATGATGGCGGGGAAGTATCAAGGGGAGGATGTTTAGGAGGTTGTATGGTTTGCTCAATGTCAGACTCAGGTTGAAGCATGGTTTTGTCTATGATAGGAGGTGTGGAAGTGGATGGGGACAAGTTACAAAGAGACAATTTAGCTATCTTTTTGGCTTTAAACTTTTGATAGGTTATGAAAAAGAAGTCCTTTCGAGGTGTGATAGGTTCCATGGGTGTAGGCCAAAAGGCTTCTAATGAAAAGTTACCTTTGGAAGATAAGGGATTAAAGCCACTATGATGTATGGTGACTATCTCATTGTCATGTGGAAACTTCAAACACTTGTGAAAAACTGATGAGACCGCTTTCATTAAGCGAAGCCAAGGGTGGCCTAGTCACAAACAAAATTGGCTAGATTGTGGAATAATTGAAAATGTCACCTTCAAATTTTTAGGTCCTATCTGTAAGGGTATCACAATCGATTCAATCGTAGGGCATGCAAAACTAGTATGTTTCTTAATCAATGTAGTTGGTTTATTATATTCATCTTGACATAGCTCATGTAATACTAGAAACTCCTCTATGATCACATTATTGCCACAAGCGGGATCTATTAATATCCCATTAGTGGGATTATTATAGATTCTTCCAACTATGTAAAGAGGTCCATCAGGAAGTTTTTGTAGTATGTCTTTAGAAGAAAAAGTGATATCAAGAGATTTAGTATTTTGGCCCTTACGAGGGATAATGTCTATCGTAGCTACTAGCGCATCCAGAGTACTTTCCGTAGTAACAAGGGGAGGTGCATTATGCTGTTCATTATTTGTATCAATAGTCATTACATTAGTGGTTGAAGGTTTGCTATCCTTAACAAATGAGGTAGTATGTTTAGGCATGGGATTAGTGAAAATCTGCAAATTCTGGTTAGGGTGCAACGGACTTATTGCCTTGATCATTAGCACCCATAATGGACAGATGGCCTGAATCAATGAGGTCTTGAACTAGATGTTTGAGATGCTTGCAATGTTCAGTGCCATGTCCATTCTGGCGATGAAAATGACAATAATAATTAGGTTTGAAGGTGGGTGGTAAAGTTTGGTTTGGATCAAGCAGTCGGATGGGTGGAAAAGTGAGTAGGCGTTGTTGAATTAAGTGGTTCATTGTATTATGAAGGGTATCGGGTAGGGGAGTAAAATGTCTCTTAGGGTCCCCATAGGTATAAGGCACTGTTGCTTTAATAGTTGCCACTTGATTTGGAATAGATTGGGTTGGTTGTGGTTGAGGTTGAGGAGGCGGATTAAACTGGAAAAAGCCTCTATTTGGTTTGCAGAATTTTTGTTGATTATTTTGGTTGTGATTGTTGTGTTCAGGTTTGTTAGCTCGGTTAGAAGTGTATTTTGAATCACGACTTGAAACTGAATTATGGTATTCACACAATGTTGTGCATAAATGCATAAATGAAGGGAATTTCATCATTGTTAATTTATCCTAAAGGTGTGTGTGCAAATTTTTGATAAACATCTTTTGCAGATGTGCATCAGGAATCTTGACATCGATTTGAGCTTACACAGATTGGTATCATGAGATAAAATTCGTGAATTTTTCATCTGTGTTTTTTCTACATCGCATAAGGCCAGCCATTGTCTTTTTAGGTGTCGTGTGAACTTGAAAGTGACTTATGAAATCATCCACCAATTCATTGAATAAAGGAATGGAATGTTTAGGCAAGTTGGAAAACCATTCTAAGGTAGTGTCTTTCAAGGTCCTTGGAAACAGTTTATCATCAAGGACGAAGTCACTACACAAAGTTGTATAGGCATTAACATGGTTGACAAGGTCTCCTTTTCCTCCATATTTCTCAAACCGAGGCATTTCTATCCCTTGTGGCATCAGGGTACGTAATATTTCTAAGGATAAAGGACTACTATAGACATGATATATAAGTGGAGCTGATTGACCTTGGCTAATGGTGGAAAGTTGATGTTGCATAGATGAAATGGTGGTAAGGAGTTGTGCAAGAAGGGGATCAAGGTATGTGGGTTGAGGTGGAAGGGAAAATGGTGATGGAGTGTAAGTGATGTTAGGTGAAGTGAAAGGAATACTATGAGGTGTGAAGGTCATGGAAGGGACTTGTGATGCCACAAAAGAAGTAGGAATGCTAGTGGAAATTGGGAAAGAAGTAGCTTAATGCATATTTGTATGGACTTGTAGATTGGCATAAGTTGGGATGGAAGCTATGGTTGAAGGGGGAGGAACTTGAGGTCCTCCTTGGCTTACAGGAATGGTTGCAGATTGGGTATTAGAAGAGGCATGTTTATTGTAAATCTCAAAAATTCTCTTCATCACTTGCAAGCCATCATCACTTTCAATCAAACGATGAAGATTGTCAATGGTGGGTATGGCGATTTGGGAAATGTTTTCAAGGGACAAGTCTTGTTGTAAATGTGCAAATTCCTCATGAATACTAAAGACCTTGTTTTGAGGGAGAGCATTGTTTTGGTTGTCAACATTCATTGGATGGAAGTGGTATGATCAATGCCTAATGCACCATTGTCCATACTAGGAGTAGGAGCTCTTGAGATCCCAAGGTCCATAATGAAAGTGCTATCATGGGAAGCCATGAGTCTAGAACTTCATCTCACTAAATTATTATCAACGAGGCACCAAACACTAATGAAAGTAACACTAAGGAGGGGTGAATGCAAATGCAAGCTAATCTAAGAGTTTGAAATGCAAATAACAAAAATTCTACTAACTATAACAGAGATCTAACTATACAAGATAGAAATGCAGAAAAATGCCATAAAAGTGTTAAAATGTTGTTTAACAAGTGCAAAGGGACTGATTCACCCTGGGTGGCGAATGAGTCCCAGTATGCAAATTTTTTCTATTTTTCAAAAATTTGAAGATGATTTTAATGTCCTATAGAATGAAAACAATGATGCATAATGCATAATTTCTTTTTTTTCAATGAGATATAATGCAAAAATGAAATCTAAATGAAGCTTTCACTAATGCAAGATAAAATTTCTTAAAATGCAAAAACAAAACAATGTACTAATTGAATGTTAATGCACATGCAAACTAGGATGCAATATGAAATCAGAAATGAAAAGTTCTCAAACGTCGGGTTCACCAAAATGAACTGTTGATTTTTGGCTCCTAGGGCTTCTCTAACTCTTCTAGGGTTTTTCACCTAAAAGGAGAGTAGGCCAACAATGCTAATGGTTCATTCAATTTAATGTTATGTGTGATGTTTTCTAACCTAAATGAAGTTAACTAAATGCAATTGAACGATCTAGATGAATGAAAACAAATGCAAAACTAAGATTTACACTATGTTTGAAAACACACTATGATATGAAAACAACTAAGTAAATGGAGAGATTATGCATAACAGAAAGGAAAGGGATGAATCTGAGTGCACCTGGATGAATTGTGATGAGTTTGGAGTGTTCTGGATGCTGATGGAAATTATTAATTTTTCACAGTGGGACTCATTCGCCCAGGGTTGTGAATTAGTCCTCCTAGTGAAAAACTATCAGAAGCAAGTTTCCATCTGTTAGGATCTGAAATCTGACAAAATTAATATTTTTAGTCCTAAGGTGGGACTCATTCGCCACAAGTGGCGAATCAGTCCTCTCCCAAATTTCTAAAAAAATAGGAGACAACTTTGCAACACCAGATTTGGAAAAGTCTGCTTGTCAGGTTGTCGAAGTCAATTTTGAAGAAAACGGACAAAAAACCTTCTCCAAGCTTGAAATAGACTTAAGTTGACTTGAAGCACCTAGTTGACTTGTAAACCAATCTTCAACACCAAAAATCTTGTCAAATCTACATACCTAGGTCTGCAAACAAACATGCAATAGGGAAAAATGGTTTAAGGTTAGTGAATAGGGGTTTTCCTTGGTCAAACCCCATTTTTGGTAATCAAACCTTCAATAAAATAATGAAATGCAAAGGAATGATAAACTAATAACCTGTAATTGCTATTAACTTACCAAACCCTTGATAATGCAATTCTGAAGTAATGTCAATGGTTGCTTCAAAGTGCTTGAATAGTGCTTGAATTGATGTTGTAAAATGCTTGAATGAGTGAGGAGATTGTAGGAGATGTAAAATGAGGTGAAAATACTTGTGCCTTAGTTACCCATTCATACCTCATCATAGGCCGACATCAAGTGACTTTGAATAAAATTCTGAAAGGAAATTTAAAATATTTTGAATTTGGGGCTAAGGGGGACTCATTCGCCACCCATGGCGAATGGGTCCCACCTAGGACCTAAAAAAAAGTGTAGGAAATATGTTGTATTTAATGTTGTTTGCCGGGATAATACTCAAAAATACACTTAATTAAGCATATGAGAGCATAAAGGGGTAAAATAAAGCATGAAAAGGTGATAAATAGTGAAGATGTGCCTTGAAAAGCATGAAAGCTTGTTACAAGACTTTACAACACTTCAAAATAGGACTTGTTGATGAGTAAAAAGGTAATTTTTAGGTGGATTGTAATAAATAGAGTATAGAAGAATTTAGAAATGTCTTACAACACTTCACAACACCTTCACAAGACATCATTCTTTGATTTTTAGTACCTAAATAAGCATGTTCAAGCCATGTCACATCATAAAATCAAAGCAACATAGTTCCAACACCATGATACAAGACCTAAAAGTCCATGAAAATGACAAGGGGACATTTTTCGATAGCACAAGTAGCTCCAAAGGTCAGAGTAGCAGCAACTCAGAAGCTAATTCAAACCCTACACTCGCATCATTAATGCCACAAAAAACAAAGAGTGTGAGGGAGATCTATGACAGCACACAGCATGTTTATTTTGATGAAAACTTGGGTTTTGCTCTATTCTCCTATAGTGATCCAACACACTTTGAGGAAGCAGTGAAAGAGGAGAAGTGGTGTAAGGCTATGGATGAAGAGTTGGAGGCTATAGATAGAAACCAAACATGGGAGTTGAACGGTTTACCCAAGGGTAAACAAGTGATTGGAGTGAAGTGGGTCTATAAGACCAAGTGTACAGTTGAAGACAAGATTGAAAGACACTAAAGCAAGGCTAGTTGTGAAAGGGTACAAACAGCAACCTGGTATAGATTATGATGAGACATATGCACTAGTTTCAAGGCTAGAAATAGTGCAAACAGTCATAGTAGTTACAAAACAGCATCAGTGGAAGGTGTTTCAGATGGATGTAAAGTCAACCTTCTTAAACAGAGTGTTGAAGGACAAAGTGTGTGGAGCAGCCACCTAGCTATGAAGTCCCAGGACAAGACGATAAAGTATATAGGCTCTGGAAAGCTCTTTATGGTTGAAACAAGCACCTCAGGCATGGTACAGTAGAATAGACTCTTACTTGTTGAGCAATGGCTTTAGCAAGAGCAACAGTGAGCCCACACTCTACATCAAATCAGCTGAAGGTGATATTTTAATTGTTGTTTTGTATGTAGATGATTTGATTTTTACTGGTAATAGTGACAGCAAAATTTTTGATTTCAAAGAGTTGATGAAAAATGAATTTGAGATGACAGATCTAGGTTTGTTGAAGTATTTTCTTGGGATAGAAGTTCAACAAATAGAGCATGGCATTTTTATTTCACAAGCTAACTATTCCAAATGGATTTTAAGGAGGTTCAAAATTCATAACAACAAACTTGCCCCCACACCAATAGCAACAGGTCTAAAACTACACAAGAATGACAATAGTAAGGAAGTGAACCCAACCCTCTAAAAAATCATGGTTGGAAGTTTGATGTACTTGACATCAACTAGGCTTGATTTGATGTATGTAGTAAGCTTGATATCTAGGTTCATGGAGGAACCAAAGGACACACATTGGCAAGCAAGAAAGAGGATCTTGAGGTGTGTCAATGGAACAATAGGATACGGCATCATGTATGGTGCATCAAATGAATTTAAGCTGGATGGTTTCACAAATAGTGATTGGGCAGGAAATGTGGATGATAGGAAGAGCACATTAGGGTATGTCTTCAACATGGTATTAGGTGCAATCTCATGGGCCTCAAAGAAGCATTTGATTGTATCTCTCAGCATAGCAAAGGTAGAGTACATAGCAACACATGCAACAGCATGTTAGGCTATTTGGTTGAGGAGGATCCTTGCAAATTTACATCAACAACAAGATGACAACATTGTCATACATTGTGACAATGTGTCCTCAATAGCGCTGACAAAGAATCTAGTCTTCCACAGATGAAGCAAACACATTGAGATTTAATTTTGTTTCATAAGGGAGCTTATAGAACAAGGTGAGATAGAATTACAGTATTGCAGATCTGAGCAGTAGCTCGTCGATATATTCACTGAAGCATTACCAAAGGAAAGCTTGCAATGCCTAAGGGATAGGCTTGGAATTATGGATAGCTTTAGAGATCAGCTCCGAAAAGAAATTGTGGAGTGATAGCCGACTTGCAAATTAAGGGGGAGTGTTGGAATAGTTAATATTCTATAGTTAGCAGACCTTTCAACTCGGCCCCCATGTAACTTGTCAACTTTCCTCCAACATATACCTGGAGAAATTAATATGGTAGGTTAATTTAAATTTTGAAGTCTAGTGCTCATGTTTGAGTTTGAAATAGCTATTGCAGCCTGCCAACATTAATGAGGTTAGGTGAATTTGAAATTTGAAAGTAGTGCTCATTCTCATGGGCTGAAAACAAGACAAAAGGAATGTCTTTGAAACCATTAGTTTGTAGTAGAAGTTTTGGAAAGTGACCCTGCAGTAGTATATGAAAAAGAGGAATGTTCAGCAAAAATTAAGGTGACAATAGTAGCACAAAAGGAATGTTATCAGACGTAGCGCATTGACAACTAAAACTACAAGATTGTAGCTAGTTTTAGTTTTTGGTGTGAGTGTAGCACCATTTGTATTGGACATCTATCCAGATTGTTTAACCTTTATTTTGTTCAGTAAAATAAAGAATATAATCTGTGTTTTTTGTATTTTGAAGCAAATATGGAATATATGAAAAGTTAATTTCAGTCTGTTTAGATTTGATGTCAGTGATCCCACAATAGTGGTTTACAATTTTTGGCCAAACTGGACACTGAAATATTTTTTTTAACTAAATCTTCACTTTCGAGCACCTATAGCGACTAAACCGTGAGGAATTTGAAGATGATGCAAACTAGAGTTTCGTGAAATTTTGTCTATAGATTCTAAATATATTTTTTTCAAAAATTTCAGAATCAGATTGCACTTCTTTTTCCATCTCCCTCAAAAATAATTTTTTTCAGAAAACAACATTTTTAAAAAGTGACGCTCACCGTATAACGCGTAACTTTTTTTCCATGAAAGATAAAATTCTAATTTTTTTGAATTTAGATTCATAATCTGATATCTAATTCTTCCACTTGGTTAGATATTTTTTTATTGAATATGTTTTTTAATCAAGTTTCAAATTCAAACCAATTATAATTCATACATAGTGCGTATAACGCGTAACTTTTTTTGTATGTATCGAAATTCAATTTTTTTTTCTTTGTTGGATCAAGGACTTCAATATCTGGTGCACTAATATTTTTTATTTTTTTTTAATAATCTGCTATTTTTCCACATGTGTAGAACAGATAGCTTGATTTTTGGTGAAAAACCTACATTCACGAGAAATAAAAAATAAATATAATAATAAAATTAAATTTATTTAAAATTATACTTTTTGGGAAGCTTACAATAAGGACTACATACTTACAAAAAATAAATTTTAAATGAATTCATTTGATCCCCCAAAAGTTAAATCAAAAGTGGTTTTTTATCAGCATTTTGATAGGTGTAAAGGAGACTCTGTTATAGGTATGGTTTGAAACTAGCAGGGTTCTATCCAAGGGGGTTTGATTTAAGGTAGTTTGATCAAACCCTCTTCAATTGGAATTCTTTAAATGGAACCTTTTAAGGCTTAAATCATTATATTTTCTAAAAATATGTGATTTCAGCAAAAATTAGTTCCTCCCAGAAATTGTAAACCAGCTTTGTGGGATCACCCCACTATTCATACTTTGTGCATTTTCTATGTGTTGTTTTATGTGTTGTTAGTCTAGTAACAAGAGTGAAGCTATGTGGCGCACCCATGCCTACCAACACGAGTTACATTGCAGGCCAGAGCAAGCATCGTTTTAGTGCCACTGAAAGGGCGTTGGAACCATCACTACCTCTTGCAGATGACTTACATCCCCAGCCTAACACTAGGTGCTCACCCTTAGAATTGTGAACATTACCAGAATATTTAGCATTAGCCATCGATACTCCATTATGAATCAGGTGTGGGTCATCGAGGGAGTTTAACTATAAGATCTAATACAATATTGTAATAACGTTGCCTAACTCTATGCATATTGTATTATCAATCTGAATGTGGCACAGTTTGTTTAAGTGAAGAATTATTTTCCTCAATTTGTATTTAGTTATGATCCTTTACTATTGCTACATATGATATCTTCGTAATCACTATGCATTGGCACTCTTTAGAATTAAACATATTTTGGTTGGTATTAAGGACATTGGGCTAAATCTAAATTGGTGTTCTAGATCCATATATGCATGTATTAAGCCGAAAGTAGACAAACTCATGATTTTTTCCTTGTAGAGGTGTGTACAAAATTGTGTATGGTAAATTTTAAATTACTAATCATGGTGCAAGGGAAATACAAATCTACTCATATTTGGGTTGACGTCTTACAATAGTATCAAAGTAGGTGTGTCCTGGTAGCTTGTGGGTCTACCCTGGCACCTATAGATCTACTTGGACAAGAGTAAAAAGGGGCCTGGGTGAAAAAGCATGGATTGGCAATCAAAAATCTCACCTCAGGTAAAAGACATAGATCTTGTTCAAGAGTTGTATCTGACTAAAGCTTCCAAAATTATGGACCAATATACTAAAGTTTGTTGGATGATACAAAGGCTTGTGTTCCCTTTAAGGTGTACTTGAATACACTCGAGTGCCACTACCCCCACAAAAGAGGAATTTATGACTACATAAGATAGATGAGGAAAGATGAGGAAGATTCAAAAATGGCTAAAGAGAGGAAGTCATAGAGTGGGAAGAAAAATAAAAGCCACGAGACATCATAGAGCAAGAACAAGAGGAACGATATAAGCAAGTTGAAGATGAGGATTGCTTGACAATTCCTAATGATTGTGTGCACCAACAAAAAATTGATGAAGGGAAGGTGGGGAAGACTCCATTTGTTGAAGAGCTCAAGATGAAGGAAATGGTTCCCCTAACTTCAATTGATATCCTAGAAGCATCTAGCCAAGCTTCAGGTATGAAGGCAATTGAACCATATGATGATGTTATCAGTTACACTGTTGTGAAGAATGATACACATAAGATTGGCCCTTGTGAGGAGAAACTGCAAGTTTATCATGAAATCCCTAATGACATTGGAATGATAAAGCTCATGACTGAAATAAGAGAAGAAAATTCCATGGAGGTTGATCAATAAATATCTGAGTTCCTTTTCTCTAAGATTAACGAGTTCGTTGATTGGTTAATTTGTAATCCGGAGAAGGAAATTTTTGATGTGCACATGATAGGCCTAGGAGAGCTAATGGAGTTTGAGGAAGACACTACACTTGAGCATGAGGTGAATTTTTTTTTATGTACGACATTTTTCCTTTATCTACTGTAACATATATTTTATCACCCTAATTCTTTCTAGCACTTCTAGGGTTTTTCACCTAAAAGGAGAAAGAAGGGCCAAAATGCTCATGTCTACACTCAAAGTCAATGCAATATGGATAGAATACGGATGAAATGTATCTAGATGTAATCTTTGAATGCAAGAAACTAATAAGATTGATTGATTAATGAATGGAAACTAAAGGAAAACAACTTATTTGAAAACACATTGTGTAATACAAAAAGACCTAGAAATGGATGAAAAATTGAACAGAAATGAATCAAATTGAAAGTGTGCACCTGGAATATGGATGGAGACTGAAAATGGTTTTTGGAATGCAATTAATGCTTATTTTTAGGCCTGGTGGGACTCATTCACCATTTTGGACGAATCAATCCCAGTTCTACAAAACTGAGTCGGAACCTATTTCTGACAAAAGGGTATCTAAAAATGCAAAAAACTCAAAATTGACCTGGAAGTGGGACTCATTCACCACCCATGGTGAATGAGTCCACTTTTGAATTTCTAAATATTCAAAGGTGGAATCTGAAGCTCTCAGTCTGCACTTTGATTTTCTACAAGTGTCTGCTTCTGAAACTCTGATTTTTGAACCTAAAAATGAGTTTTTGTTGATATTTTGACTTGTTGAATGAAGAGAAGACCTAAAAAACTTTGGAACTTGATTCTTAATGATTTCCAAGCTTCCAAGAAGTCTAAATCTGCAAACACACAAGGCAAGAGAGAGAAATGTTGAATGTTAGGGCATGGGGGTTTTCCTTAGTTAAACCCCTTTTAGGTAATTAAACCAAAATGATAAAAAAAATGTAATGAAACATACAATAATGGAGTTGATTACCTTGCCATGATGTTTGATCTTGAAATTATGCAGCAAAACATGAAGGATCTGCTCTTGAATGTCTAAAAATTGATGTCTTGGTGACTTGAAATGAAGAAACCCTAAGTTGCTTGACTTGAGATGGAAGATTGGTGGATGAATGAGTGATAAGAGATGTGAATTAGGGTTAAAATATTTATATTTATAGGAAATTCAACTTATTAGCCTGAAAATTGGATCCCTAAGGCTGACATGTGAAAATAATAAACTTAAATTTCATTTTTTCCCGCTCAAAGGTCAAAAATGAGCCAAATGGGACTCATTCGCCACCCATGGCGAATGGGTCCCACTTGGATGGGACTTATTTTCCATGGATGGCAAATGGGTCCCACAGGGGCCATTTTGACAACTAGGAAGCTAGGAGATAAGGAAATAAGGTTTAAATTGCAACTTTGTCATGTATTTGATCAATTTAAGCCTCGGGATGCACAATATGGGTTAACAGGGGCCTATTAATGATGATGTGAATGTCAATTAGGGCTTTGTACATAGAATTCAAAGTGAAAATATGATTAAATACACTTCACAACACTAGAATGAGGTCCACATAGCCTAGGAAGGCACAAGAACCAATTTGAATGTGCAAGACTCATTACAATACTAGTTTTTAAAACATTAAGTTTATTTTACAAGCCTTCTAGATTGATGTGATGATGCTATTAAACACATTTTATAATTTTGAATTAGGGACAAATAGGTTCATTAGGTCTAGAAAAGAATGAAAGTATCTTACAACACTTTACAACACCTTTACAAGACATCGTTAAATGCATTTGAAAGGGTCCAAGACCTAGTGTGGATGCATAAAATGCCTCACAACACCTGAATCAAGGCCTCATTAAGTCCAATTTATCATGAATTATTCCCATGTCAAGAAAGAGGTCCTTTTTTCTATGTTACATCTACATATTATCATGTTATGACATCCAAGAAGATCAGCCTTAAGGCTTGTGATTTTCATGGAGAAACTCATGTGGGACTAGCCCTTGGAAATGGACAACTAACAAAGGATGAAGAATTGATTGATTCCCTTGAATACGCTACAAATAGTTGGGAAGTTGATGCTCTAATTGCTACCAACAACATAGGAGGGGTTGATGTGTTCTTCTATGCTCCTATGAGAGGTATCCTACACATCCATGAAGCATTTATCAAATTTGGAGAGTTGGTGGGTGTTGATTGCTCTATGAGATACATCCATCTTTTCCATTTTGATACATATGGTAGTGCGATGTTATGGGATCCAGGTGGTGGAATGTTGTCATTACTTGAGGACAAGCAATTTCAGAAATGGAGGATTGTAATGTCCCCTCTTTTAATCCCCTTTCCTAGGTCAGTCAAAGAGGAAGCAAGTGGTGAGTCAACCCTCTTTAAGGCAATAAAATTTAAGTCTTGGTTGGATAGAATTATGGGGCATCTATGATACTTAAGGGGTCGGCCTTGAGAAGGAAAAAAAATAAGAAATTAATAGCAATTCTACCTAGGTTGGCCACCATAGAGGAGGAAAACATGTATAAATACAATATCTTGTGGAGCATTTCATTATCATATTCGAAAGTGTTCTTCTACTTTGGTTTGCACATTTGAGCAACATATGTTGTAGGATGAAAACTCTAAATTGCATTAAGGAGAAGTTGGAAAAGACCCTAGCTTCTTCAAGGGTGAACTTCATGATGGAGGTTCCTATGTGCTTTAATGGAGATAATTGCTAGTTCAAGTCAGTTCTACATCAGCATTTAGATTTCTCATTTGAAGGGAAATTTGTGTAATTTGGAAGCTCTAATTCAGATTTATAGGGTGGCAAAGCCCTAATATCAGTCTAGTAGGCCAGCACACCCCTTGATAGGATTTTTTGAGTAGTTTCATCATCATTTAGTTGCATATTTGTAGCTAAAGCAACTTCACCAAGCTAGGGTTAATTGCATTTGCATTATTGGGGTTTCTTCATGTTGTGGGTTGTGGCGCATGTTTGGAGCCCACTTTACTTTGTACTTTTCATTCATATTTTGTAGCAATAGCCTAGAGGTTTATATCAGACATTTATTGGCTCATATTGAAGGATCTAATCATGCTATGTTGGTGATCTAATGTTACTATTATATTTTATAATTTTTCCTATCTTTTGGTTGCATTATGTGTTGTTGTTCATACATTATAAAACTAAGAAAATTACATCAATGCTCTAGGGTTTAAGCAAAAATTAAAAACCAGAAGTTAGGGCATCAATTTTGTATTACAAAAATCAAAAAATTTGAAAAAATATTGTTTGGGATATTTAGTTATGGTTAATATTAGGGTTATGGTTAGGATTAGGGTTGTTTTTAGTGTTATAATTAGGATTATGGTTAGAGATAGAATTTAGATTAGGTTTGGGGATAGTGTTACTATTAGGATTAGGGTTAGGGTTAGAATTAGGGTTAATTGTATGGTTATCGTTAGGTTAAGTCTTAGGGTGAGAGATGGAATAAGGGTTACAATTAGAGATAGATTTAGGATCAAGGGTAGGGTTAGGGTTAGGGTAAGAGATATAATTGAAGTTAGGGTTACAATTACGATTATGATCATGGTTAGGGTTAGACATATAATTAGTATTACTTGGGGTTAGTGTTAGAATTAGTATTAGTATTAGGGTTAGTGTTAGGGTTAAGATTAGGGTTACGATTATAGTTAGAGATAAAATTAGGATTAATGTTGGGGTTAATGTTAGTATTGGGGTTAGGGTAAGGGATAGAAATAAAGGTTGGGGTTAGCATTAGAATTAGGATTAGGGCTAGGATTATACATAGAATTAGGATCAAGGGTAGGGTTATAGTTAGAATTAGAGATGTAACTAGGGTTAGCATTATGATTACGATTACGATCAAGATTAGAGTTATGGTTTTAAGGTTAGACAATTTATTAGCATTAGGGTTGATGTTAGTGTTACTATTAGTATTATGGTTAGGCTTAGGGTTGAGATTAAGGAAAGGGTTAGAGACTAGGAATACAATTAATGTTAGGGATAGAGATAAAATTAGGATTAGGGTTGGGGTTAGGGTTATATATAGACTAAGGATTATGGTTAGGGTTATAGATAGATTAAGGGTTAGGGTTAGAGATAGATTAAGAATTAGGTTTGAGGTTAGCATTAGTATTAGGATTTTCATTAGGGTAAGGGTAAGAATTAGATATAGAATTGGAATTAGGGTTGGGTTTAGCATTAGAATTAGGATTAGAGATAATGTTAGGTTTAGTATTAGGGTTGGGGTTAGCATAAATATTATGATTACAATTAGGGTTAGGATTAGGGTTAGTGATAGAATTAGAATTTGGGTTGGGTAGAGATAGAATGGGGATTAGAGTTGGGACTAGCATTAAGATTAGGATTATGGTTAATATTAGGGTTATGGTTAGTGTTAGGATTAGGGTTATGGATAGAGATACAATTATGATTAGGGTTGGCGTTAGTGCTACTATTACGATTAGGGTTGGGGTTAAGGTTAGGATTAGAGATATAATTTGGGTAAGTTGTATTGTTAGGGTTAGGTTTAGTCTTAGGATGAGAGATGGAATAATGATTAGGGTTACAATTTTTTATAGAATCAAGGCAAGGGTTATAATTATAGTTAAGATTTATAATTTGTATATTTTTTATATGTTATGGTTAGGGTTTAAACTAGGGTTACCATTAGCATTAGGGTTAGAATTAGAGTTAGGGTTAAAGTTAGGGTTAGGGTTAGGATCAGGGTTAGTATTAATGTTAAAGATAGAATTAGGGTTAAGGTTAGGGTTTGAAATAGAGTTAGAGTTGGGGTTAGGGGTAGTATTAAGGTTAGAGTTAGGGTTAAGATTAGAAGTTGTGGATCAAACTCTCTCAATTCAATTATTCTTAATTTTCTTTGCATTAATATTTTATGGTATTTTTAATGGCTTTTGAATCCATTCAATGAGTTACATGTTCCAAATATAAACCTAAATAAAAATATGTGATCTAGAACATCCATCTATTGTATCAACAATGATTTTGATTTTTTATAAAATTATAAATAATATTATATTCCTTAGTTGGATTCAATGGCTATAATTAAAGTGAATGCATAATATCATGTTTACAAACATTACATAATATATTTTAATAATTATTGAAGAATGAAATGTCAACAATGTTAGTCCAAATTTTCATGGTGCATAGATCTTAAGTTTGATATGAACTTTATATGCTTGTAAAATAATTCTTTTTATTTGATGTGATAGATATTTTTGAGTATTTTTTGTTTAATAGTTCAATGACTAATTTTAAATTTTAGTATTTTTAAATATTTTTATTTAAGTTCACAACTATATTAATATAATATTCATTATTGGTTTTTCAAGAAATACCATAAATTATTATTGTCATAACTTATGGTCAATTTTATATATAGGAATATAAAAAATTATTAAAATCTACCAAAAACTTAAAAATAGTTTAGTAAAATACAAAACCAAAAATAAGTTTAAAATTATAGTAAGTCCATTAAAATATAATTCAAATTTCAAACCCCAAAATATAAAATATTACCAAATGATACATACTATAATTTTCATGAAAGATTCAAAATAACTTATTATGGCTACCGTACATTGGTGCAATCTGTAGGAATACTAAACAATGGTATATAATTTTTGTATTTCTTGGTTTGGATAAGAAGTTGTGGGTCAAACTTTGCCAATTCAATCATTAGATTATTCTTCCTTCATTATTGTATAATGATACTTTCTCTCTCACAACTAATATGCTTCCATTTCTATTAACTACTATGTTGTAAATATTTTGAGGTAAATTGATGTGCAAAGGAGACCATATATATTTATTTCTTTTCCTCCTTTATCCACTTTATCTAACTTCCACATTGGATGATATTTTTTGTCAACCAACACTATATAACCATCACATCCATCTAATTCCCAAGATGTAGTAAAAATATTCCAATGAATCATAACATCATAATGTTTTTCATAAACTTTTGTTTGTACTTCTTCGGAGGGGAAACCGATAACTAAAGAGTACTCTAAAACAAGATTTGTTGGGGATGGAATTATCATCCAACTCTTTTTAGTGGGAAACTAAATTCAATAATCTCACCATTGCTTGTATAATTTTTTATCCAATAAAATCATCCTTGAGAATGAAAACATCTCCCCAAAGGAAAATAGGAATGTTCAATAAACATTTGGTTCCATAAATTACATTTTGAGTAATAAATCTCAACAATACTTCGACTATTTGTGTGCCAGTAGTATTTTCCAAGCAAGATTATATGTTGACCAATGGAAGAGACAAAATTTGTTGCTATGAATTTTTTACCTAAAGTGGTTTTGATTTGTGAATAACTAAGAAATTTTGTCCAAGTTGCAACACTTGCATTAGATTTTTTTTATATGCATAAATTGGAAGGACTATCTCTTACCTATTTGGAGCAATAGTAGATATTGTTGTAAACCACATCTATGCACTTACAATAGTTTGGAAATTGTATTGAAGGAACCCTATAAAAATCTACATCACCTTCAATGATCCATGATTGTATCCCCTCATACCCATATGGAGAGAGCTACAATTAGAAAACACAGCTCGAACGAGAACCATCTAGAGTTATGGTTTTGAGAGAATCATGTGAATAAAGCATCTCCTTCCACCTTTTACATACCAAAATCATTCTTGAAAAAGGTCTTCTAAAAAATTTTGCTACACTCATTAACACCAACTCTTCCAATAGCTCTTGTCATACCTCTTTTGTTCTCTTCTTCTCCATCAAACCTACAATATATATTTGCCATGAGTCAAAGAAAAGAAAAAGTTAGATTTTCAAAACATCTAAGATCTTTATAAGAAATTTTTTCCATTTAAATAGGTTTCAAAACACCTTAAAAGTGCCATCATACATTGAAACCTATTTAAATGGAAAAAATTGCTTATAATATCTTAGATGTTTTGAAATTTTGTTTTGTTCTTTTCTTACAATATGTGGAAGTTGCAATACCTTTCCTTTGACTCATGGAAAATATATGTTGTAGGTTTGATGGATGGAAAGAAGAGAACAAAAGTGTTAAGGAAAGAGATGCCAAAACAATTGGCGTTAATGAGTGTAGAAAAATTATCTAGCAGGCCTTTTTCAAGAATGGGGTTGGTATGTAAAAGGTGGAATGAGATGATTTCTTCACGTGATTCTCTCAAAACCATAGTTCTAGATGGTTCTCATTCGAGTTGTGTTTTCTTACTGCAATTCTCCACATATGGGTCTGAGGGGATACAATCATGGATCATTGAAGGTGACATATTTTTATAGGGTTCATTCAGTAAAAATTTTAAACTATTGTAAGTGCATAGAGGTGGTTTCCAATAATATCTATTGTTGCTCCAAATGAGTAAGAGATGGTCCTTCCAATTTTTGCATATATAATAAATGTAATGCAGGTATTACAACTTGGAAAGAAGTTCCTCATCCTTCACAAATCACAACCACTTTAGGTACAAATTTCATAGCAACAACTTTTATCTCTTCCATTAATCAACATATAATCTTGCTTGGACAATACTATTGGCACACAATAGTCGAAGTACTGTTGAGATTTATGACTCAAAATGTAATTTATGGAGCCAAATGCTTGTTGAACATTCCTATTTTTCTTTGGGGAGAAGTTTTTATTCTCAAGGATGATTTATATATTGGTTAAAAATTTATACAAACAATGGTGAGAATATTGAATTTAATTGGGCATAAAAGAGTTGGATGATAATTCCATCCCCAGCAGATCCTAACATAGAGTACCCTTCAATTTTCGATTTCCCCTCTAAAGAAGAACAAACAAAAATTTTATGAAAAACATTATGATGTTATGATTCATTGAAATATTTTTACATCTTTGGAATTAGTTGGATGTGATGGTTATAGTGTTGGTTGACAAAAATTATCATCAAATGTGGAAGTTAGATAAAGTGGATAAAGAAGGAAAAGAAAGAAATATATGGTCTCTTTTACACATCAATTTACTTCAAAACATTTATAGCATAGCAATTAATAGCAATTGAAGCATATTAGTTGTGGGAGAGAAACTATCATTATATAATAATGAAGGAAGAATAATCCAAATGATTGAATTGGAAGAGTTTGACCCGCAACTTCTTATCCAAACAAAGAAATATGGAAATTATATACCATCGTTTAGTATTCCTATAGATTGCACCAATGTATGGTGGCCATAATACGTTATTTTGAATCTTTCATGAAAATTATCTATTATGTATCATTTGGTAATATTTTGTGTTTTGGGGTTTGAAATTTGAATTATATTTTAATGGACTTACTATAATTTTAAACTTATTTTTAGTTTTGTATTTTATTAAATTATTTTTAAGTTTTCAATAGATTTTAATAAAAATAAATAATTCCTATATATAATTTGTAGTGCCCCTCTTCTTTTGGCCCTTCGTGGTGTGTGAGTAAGTTGTTTATTGGTGACTTGTGAGGTCATGTTGATTTTGTCATTCAAGTTAATTGGTCAATTAATGTGTTTCAATTATTTGGCATGGTTGTGGTTCATTGTCATTCAGGTATTGTTTTGGGTTATGTTTCTCTGTAACGTTGATTTAATTAAAGTATTAAATTATTAAGAGAATTTTAGTAATTAATTATTAAATTAATTTGGAGGTTATAATGATTTGATAGTTTATACTATTATTTTATTAAAAATGAATATGTAAATAAAAACATAAATTTACATTTATAAATAATTTTTATTTTAAATTTAATATATACCGGATTAATAATCCACTTATTAATAAAGTTTATTTATTTATTTATTTATTTAAATTTAAAATATTTGGATAAAGAGGTATTTAATAAAATATCAAAATGGATATTTTATTGGATATTATAATTTGGAAAATGAAAATTTTCAAAAATAATTTAAAAGGATTTACGGTAACAGTATGATTTATTAAATTTAATAGTGGAAGTTAGGTTTCTTAATTAACTAAAATGTAAAGATTAATTTACAGGTGGAAAAACCAAGTTAGGAGAAAATGTCGGATTTAATAGTAGAAGTTAGGTTTCTTAATTAACTAAAATGTAAAGATTAACTTACAAGTGGAAAAACCAAGTTAGGAGAATTAGGAGAAAATGTCGGGTGCACTCTCGGAAACTGTAAATTTATTAGGAAATTTGACATCTGTTCGTTGGTTCATCAAAAAACTTTAGAGACTTTTCCTTATTTTATTTGGGAATTTTGTGGAAAATAAAACATTTGGGAATGGAACAAAAAAATTTAACTCTTATTTGTGCTTGGTAAAAAGTTAGGAATTTTACAGCTGGAAAAATCTTGTTGGGTAAAAAGTGAAAGAAAATATTATAGCTTTGGGTAATCTTGCTGGAAAATCTTGCTAGGTAAAAAGTGAAAGAAAATATTATTCTTTTGTGCAGATTTCATTTAAAACAGTATCAACTATATTTTGGTATAGCATTACTTTATCTTGCTCAGCGATTTACTTGACTTTCAATTGTTATTTTAAGAGTTTTCCTATCTTCTTTTATTTCTTCCCATTTTATGGCATTGTATACTAGCTATTTCAATGTTATGTTGTACATCTCTATTGCCTTCATGGAATATGATATTTTCATTCTTATGTGTATGTTGACCCATAGTATAATGGAGGATTTTTGGACAAGGCATTTATTCTCTGACAATGCTTGGAGTTTAGGGTAGCACCTGCTTAAAGTCCATCATTTATTTGTTGATTATGTCTAATTTATTTGTTATTTTTATGTCTTGAGAAAATATTTGTGCAAATATGAGTGTTTATCCTATGCTCCATATTTTACTATTAAGTATTTTTTAGTATAGTTTAATTGGTCTATGAGTAATAAAATTGTGTATATTGAAAATAATTAAGTTTCTTTTATTAAGGCTACCGTTTTGGGTAATATAGTGAGTTGATTATATCTAATTTATTTGTTATTTTTATGTCTTGAGAAAATATTTGTGCAAATATGAGTGTTTATCCTATGCTCCATATTTTACTATTAAGTATTTTTTAGTATAGTTTAATTGGTCTATGAGTAATAAAATTGTGTATATTGAAAATAATTAAGTTTCTTTTATTAAGGCTACCATTTTGGGTAATATAGTGAGTTGATTATGTCTAATTTATTTGTTATTTTTATGTCTTGAGAAAATATTTGTGCAAATATGAGTGTTTATCCTATGCTCCATATTTTACTATTAAGTATTTTTTAGTATAGTTTAATTGGTCTATGAGTAATAAAATTGTGTATATTGAAAATAATTAAGTTTCTTTTATTAAGGCTACCGTTTTGGGTAATATAGTGAGCTAGGTTGCAGAAAAATTTGCTCTCATGTGTTAAGGAATCTTATCAAACGATTTATGGGTTTTATTCTTTGTTATTTTCCCTTTCCAGAACATATTGAAGTTTTAGTTTTGGTTAAGAGATTTAAAAGTTATAATTGTTTCAACTCTGCATTTTTTGGCTGCAATATACAGATGTAATGTTATGATTTGGTTTATATGATCTAATTATTTATTTTGTTTTCTTTTCTTTTATTATTACAAAATAATATGTGTGACAAGAGTATCCATTGAGTATTATTTCCTTTAAGCTATAATCCACTATAGAATGTGTTGGATTGTTTTGTTGGCATCATGCATGCACGTATTTATGTTAAATTGTGGTTATTATTATTATTTATATAGTGAGTAAATCTTTATACACAAATAGTCATTGGCTTATCTATTGTATGAGCTACCATGTTTTAATCAATAATTGTCACATGAAAAGCATTATGGATAAAATATTAAAATGAATACTTAATTTTATAGATAAATGGGATAGAGTAAAAGAAGGATTTCTTGTAAATTCAATAAGTGAAAATCATTTGAAACAAGATTTTAGTCATTATTTAGTTGTGCATATATTTAAGGAAGTTAAGTTTTAATTTTACTGTAATAGAGAAAGAAAGTTGGTTATCTTACTATAGTTCTTGATTATGCCTTGTTCGAGTTAACTTTTAAAGAATTATCTCTAGAGAAATATTATTTCTATTATGGTTTTATAAATTCTTAATGAGGTATATTTATATAAATATGGATGAGCATGTGTGTTTTGGAAGGGTGTTGTAATCTACTTCGCTATATTATATTCAAAGGTATATTTAATTGTATAGGTGTAATGTATGATTAGAGGCTATGATTGATTAGTATATATTTATAAATTGTATCATTTATTTGTGAAATGGTTAACTTAGAATAAATGAAATGTAGAGTGTTGTTGCATGTTAAGGATACCTTGTTCATATGCATGATTTCTTTAAGTAATTCCTTTGAGTTTGGAAAATATGTATGTTGATGAGAAGGAATTTACTGTACTTAGATAACAATGGAAAAAATTAGGCAGTATGAATAAATTCGATAATCTTTTAAAGTGATGATTTGCCTTGATAGTTGAATTGTAAGTAAGGTTAATTGTTATCCTGGACATTCAAGAATTATCATGTGAGGTTACTAGCTAAGTAAGGAATTTTAGAAAATGTGAAAATAATGTCATCCTTGGATGTGTTGCTTGTGGATGTTTATTAATTTCATTTAAGTTGTTTATTAGTCATATTGTTAGTTTGTTAGGGTATCGTGTGCGAAGAAAATTGAAGTCTCCCTTGGGTGCCCTACTAGTTGGTTTACTGTTGGTATGTGTGGTTGATGTTGTATTAACTTGATTATGTTATCTTGATTCGGTTTGAAGGTCTCGTTAGGATATTGCCTCTTTTATTCCTCACTTTTCATTTTGCGATTATGGAATTTATATAGTCATTTTGTGAATTCCTTGATGTGATCCTTACTCTATTGTTAATCTGGAATGAGGATACTTTATGTGTAGACCTTCTTGTAGTCACATATGAGATTAGGTTGGGAACCAGAATATTTTGAATTACCTTCAATAGAATTTTGTGGATAGTCAGTGTTTTTAGGCTTCTAGAGGCAACGGAGAAACTTGATTTATAATTATTTTCCATGGTTGGACCTTTGTGATTCATTGATCTTATTTCTAATTTTGAGTTCTTGTGGGTATTACCTTGTACCATGGTGTTGACTTTTGATGTGGCTTTTGGGCGAGAAGGTTCATGCCTCGCATACGTACTCGGTTCTCATGATTTTAGTGCTTTGTGTGATTTGGTACATCCCTTGATGAATTAAGGTTTGTTTTCGATGCTACTAGGAAGAGTGGCTCTTCATGGGGGTTGACGCACAAAGGGGAAGCCTGGATAACCCATGGAAGAGTTTGTGTAATAAGTGATAACCTAATATAATTAACTAATGGGTTTGGGTAAGTTCACACTAAATAAGATAAGTAAGATGTCTTTCTCATGTCGTTAGTGCTTTCGTAGACTAAGGATGGGCTGAGAAGGCCATGGTCGGCAATATCACTACCTTGTCCTCACGAAAGGTTGGTGGTACCACATGTGTCACCCTATGGGGTTGGCGCCTAGTGAGAGGCAGCCAGGATAACCATAGATGGGGGTCGGTGCCTAGTGAGAGGTAGCCAAGATAACCCATGTTAGGGCCATGCAATGACACTCTTCCTATAGTATCCCTTATTACTCTTTTTCCTTGCGACCCTCTGGAAGTAGCCTTTTGATATTCTTGTTAATCATGTTTCTTGTTACTTTTGTGTTGTTGCCTTATTGCCTTCCGCTTGACTATTCTTGGTCGTGGGTCTTTCTTGTCATCTCCTAGCACAGGGGGTGGGCCTTTGGGTTCACGTGGTCGGGTGGAACGTGCTTTGCACACCATTGGGTTCCTAGTCAGTGTTTGCGAAGTGTGAAGTTCGTGTCATTGCAGAGGATCTAGAGCTTCGCCACAGTGCAATTATATCATGTTCAATTTTGTATTACTCTAGTATTTGTTGTATCTTTCCCTCTATGTGTCGGGAAGCACAGATGTGCATATGTACTCCTAAAAAAATGTAATGTACTCCTGAAATGATGTAATGTACTCCTGAAATGATGTAATATACTCCTGAAACGATGTGATATACTCCTGAAATGGTGTAATGTACTCCTGAAATGGATGTAATGTATTATTTTACCTTTGTAGCCCTTATGTGGTAAATGATTTGTGGTAGTCATTATTTGATGTGTTGTATCTGTGGAAATATGCTCCATAGAATTCTCATGAAGATAGTTTGTTTATGGTTATTGGGAATAAATTAATCTTGTTTATGTTGAGTTATCATATGTGGATGTTTTCTTAATTGATGGATTTGTGTCGTAGAAAATTGGACCCTCTTGAGAAAAGAGAATTTCACGCATAATTGGACCCACTTTTGAGTCCCTTTACATCATTTACCCTTCAAAATAGCATTTATAGGCCCCTTAGACCATTAATTTTGATCCAGAGGCCCGTTTTACCTAAGAAATCACATAAAACCTAACAAACAACATTTCATTATCTCATACCCTGAAAGCCCACCTTAAATAGCAGTAGTGGGACCCATTCACCACCTTGGGTGAATGAGTCCCCTCTGATGGTACTCATTCGCCAAGGGTGGTGAATGAGTCCCCTTTGAGGGAAAATTCAAATTGAAGTAGGAATTTAATCAATTTAACTTTAATTTTTGGTGAATGTCGGCCTCTTAGGTATAATTAATGGGAAAATAAGGTGTTGTTGCTTATAAATACTCATTTCAAGTCATTTCACACATCTTTTATCATATTTTCTTATCTTTTTGTCATTCCTCAAGAGCAATTCATAAAGTCAAGTCTTCCACAACAAGTTTCATTAGCAAAAGTTAAAGTTTTAGGGCAGCAAACTAGGGTTTTTGTAGGTCTTTAAGCTCACTTCTCTGTTCAAGATCCAACATTGCAAAGGGTTGATGATGGATTCCTATGGTGAATCATGAAGAAATCCAGGGTGAACAGGTACAACTAGCCACCAAATCACACCTAAGGACTTGGTTTCCTATTGATTCCATCTTCCATTTTCACTCTAGGGTGATCCCACAATAGTGGTTTACAATTTTTGGCCAAACTGGACATTGAAATAATTTTTTTAACTAAATCTTCACTTTTGAGCACCTATAACAGCTAAACCGTGAGGAATTTGAAGATAATGCAAACTAGAGTTTCTTGAAATTTTTTCTGTAGATTCTCAATATATTTTTTTCAAAATTTTTGGAATAAGATTGCACTTCTTTTTCCATCTCCCTCAAAAACTAGTTTTTTTCAGAAAACAACATTTTTAAAAAGTGACGCTCACCGTATAGCATAACTTTTTTTACATGAAGGATAAAATTATAATTATTTCAAATTTAGATTTGTAACTCTGATATCTAGTGCTTCCACTTGGTTAGATAGTTTTTTATTGAATATGTTTTCTTTAATCAAGTTTTGAAGTCAAACCAATTACAATTCAGACATAGCACGACCGTATAACGTGTAACATTTTTTGTATGTATTGAAATTCAATTTTTTTTTGTGTGTTGGATCAAGGACT
Organism: Sequoia sempervirens; assembly: GCA_007258455.2. Classification (NCBI taxonomy): domain Eukaryota; kingdom Viridiplantae; phylum Streptophyta; class Pinopsida; order Cupressales; family Cupressaceae; genus Sequoia; species Sequoia sempervirens. The sequence goes on from VDFB02064360.1 coordinate 43,206, forward strand.
TCAATATCCGGTGCACTCATATTTTTTTAATTTTTATTTTTTATAATCTGCTATTTTTCAACATGTGCATAACAAAGAGCTTATTTTTTGGTGAAAAACCTACATTCACAAGAAATAAAAATTAAATATAATAATTAAATTAAATTTATTTAAATTTATACTTTTTGGGAAGCTTATAATAAGGACTACATACTTACAAAATAAATTTTAAGTAAATTCATTTGATCCCCCAAAAGTTAAATCAAAAGTGGTTTTTTATCAGCATTTTGATAGGTTTAAAGGAGACTCCGTTAGAGGTATGGTTTAAAAATAGCAAGGTTTTATCCAAGGGGGTTTGATCTAAGGTAGTTTGATCAAACCATATTCAATTGGAATGATTTAAATGGAACTTTTTAAGGCTTAAATCATTATAATTTCTAAAAATATGTGATTTCAGCAAAAATTAGTTCCTCCTAGAAATTGTAAACCAGCTTTGTGGGATCACCTTCTATCTTCAGATTAAGGTTTACATTTTTTTTGTTTATCATTTGCATGTCATTTTATTCCTATTTTTCATGTGTTGTAAGGTTTCTATGGTTGAGATATTTCATCATATAAATCATTCTTGCATGTCTTATTCTAGAGCAATAGGATAGGATCTTTGTCATATTTCAACTTTTCCTAGTCTTTAACACATCTAAGGCTAGGGTTTATGCAAATTTTTCTCCATTCAAGGTTTAATTACCCAACTACATGGGTTTGACTAAGGAAAACTTCCCATTAGACAAATAATTTTGAGCTATTTTGCATGAATTTTTTGAGATCCCGAGTCAGATTTCCATCAAAAATTGTTGTGCAGGTGTCAAGGTGTAGGACAGAACTTTGAAATTGCAGAAATATGAAAGTAGATTGATTCACCATGCATGGAGAATGAGTCCCTCCTGAGGTGTAGATTTGAGTCAGATGCAGATCCAAGTCCCCGACTATCAGAAAACAGCTACTGTGCAGAAATTTTTTTTATCTGGGACTGATTCGTCCAAGGTGGTGAATGAGTCCCAGTCAACTCAAGTTCAAGTTTCATCAGTTTTCTAGATTGTTTTCCAGTCTTCTCCAGTTTTCCAGGTGCACTCATTTTGAGAAACAACCTTTTGTTTAGTTTAATTTGCATTTTTATTCAATCTTTAAAGCTTCTTTGCAAACAACATTGTGTTTTCAAACATAGTTTAAATCTTAGTCTTGCATTCATACTTAGTCATTTAAATCACCTAATTGCATTTAGCTTACTTCATTTAGATTAGACAACATCCTACATAACATAATTTGAATGAAGCCTTAGCATTTTTGGCCTAACTCTCTCCTTTTAGGTGAAAAACCCTAGAAGAGTAAGAGAAGTCCTAAGTGCCAAAAATCTATGGTTCATTTTGGTGAACCCAAATTTTGAGCATAACATCATTCTGATTTACATTTCTCTTTTCATCTTAGGACTTAATTACTTCATCATTTTGCATTGTTTTGCATCTTTAGGTTTCTTAAACATTGCATTAGTGAAAACATTATTTAGATCTCATTATTACATTTTATTTCATTCAATCATTTCAACATTCTGCATTTTCATTTTGTCTCTACATTGTATAGACTTGAAAATCTCCAAAAAACATAAAAGAAAATTAGAAAAATCTTTAAAAATTCATCTCCTAGGACTCATTGGCCACCTAGGGCGAATCAATCCCTCTATAGTTTTGCATCAGCATTTCCATATTTTAGTTTCTTGCATTACATCTTTCTATTTTCTGTAACCCACCAACCATGGATGGATTGATCAATCTAGCTTTACCCTTAAAGTGGGTTGTCGGGGCCCCCACGTTAGAGAGAAGGTGGTTTGAAAGAGCTAGATTGGGAGTTTTTTTATGGGTCAATGCTAGCTATTTCAAACCATCTTAACTCAATTAATGTCTCTAACGTTGGGTATACCGCATAACCAAAGGTGTAAAGTGAGTTGTATGGGCCTTGCCGACAAATGATAGCCCAACAAGGAGGCCGCTGTAGGACTATCCCAAGTAGGGAGTTACCTTTCCTTTCTGTTATATTTCATTTTTTTATGTTTTCATTAGCATAAATTTCATTTCTTTTCATGGCATTCATGGATAGTTTTAGATCTTTGAAATTTTCCTTTTCCATTTTCATTCCTAGTTCTTTCAAATCAGATTCATCGATACACAAAGACACAAAAACTGAAACATCAAACCATCCCTTCAAACACATGATTCAAATTAGAAACAACATCTCATCTAAGCCTCTTAGTAGTGATGATGTTGACCAGTTAGATGAAGTTCTTCAATACTTCCTCTCACTCACTTCATCCTCTAATGCTTGCAATGAGAAACATAAACCCCATAATGATAAATTTTTCCTCAAACCTTTTGCTTGTGATGACTTTGATTTGTTAGATGAAGCCCTCCAAGACTTCATCTCGCATAATCCATCCACTAAGGTTTGTGGTGACCAACTCACAATACTGAACGTTACAAAATCTAATGCTTCTCTTGAACATATTAAACCAGTTGACGACAATTTACCCCTCAAACCTTTTAGTCATGATGATTTGCATTTGATAGATGAGTCTCTTCAAGACTTCATCTCACCCAACTCATCTACTTTTTTTTGTAGCTGTGAAACCTCTAACATCAAGGACATTAATGTAATTCAACCTAAACTTATCCTTTACCCACCCTCACATAAGCTTCACCCCTTTAATCGACCCCGATACACCCTCTACCCCCCTAAAACCAATGTATTGCAGCAATCTAGTAATGATACCATTGCTCATACATATAACACCCAAAACAACCTGCATGTGACGCCCTGCTGTGAGAACCCCAAAGGAAAACAACTAACAAATTACCGCAATTTTTTTTTTGAAAGAAGAACAATACATAAGATGAACATGAACATACATTGCATATAAGACAATTAACCAATTACAATTACCATTACGTCCTCTGGGGTACACGAGACGGCATCACAAAATCCTAAACTAACACCATAATGATAACGAAAGAATCAATATTACATAAAGATAACACACAACCATCCATGATCAAAAGAGATGAAAAAGATACATACAACATTTTATTACATTTTATTTCATAGTTCAATATAACAATTGTGGAGTATATTTCCATAGATACAACACATCAGATAGCAGCTACCACATAAGGTTTACAAAGGTAAATAATACATTACAGTCATTTCAGGAGTACATTACATCACTTCAG